>VKOC01000004.1:31542187-31667198 GCA_009364415.1 Spea multiplicata
GTAATCCTAAACAAAAGGCAAACCTTTACTAATATCAATCAGAAAAAGGAACACCAGCACTGCATGAAGACAGAAGTAATCAAATAAACGTATAATATAAAAAATATATTTTATTCAAATGCTTGATCCCATATATATATATAAAAATCTGTTAGCTTTTGATAAACCACTTGAGGTGCGAAACTCGTCAAGCGGCCTCTTTTTCTGCGGCTGGTATGATATTCATTGTACTCGTTTGTCTTTTTTTTTTTGTATAATTGTGGATATATATTATATATTTTTATGTATATTCGGTCAAGCATCCGAATAGGGCTGCAACTAACGATTATTTTAATAATCGATTAGTTGGCCAATTATTTTTTCGATTAATCGGATAAAAAATGCAATTTTTTCACATTTAAAATAATCTAATAAAAAACGTACAATTTACACTTTCATCTCTTTATTGCAGTGGCCTCTCTCTATTCACCTTCTTAATTTACTGACATTATAATAAAAGCTACAAGAACCCAAACACAGTGTTTCTCAAACTAGTTATTAGTAAATATTAATTCATATGTTAACTATTTTTCATATTTAATAAAAACTATGAGAAAAAAGCCTTGTTTAAATTATTTTTATTTACCAAACTGCCCCCGGTTATGCACATCAGACCCCCAGCTTGCCGCACTGTGCTGGCCCGCCTGATTGCCAGATTCGCACTTGTGCCCCTGATATGCCTTATACTCGCATATCATACCATTCTGGCTCCTCCCCTCCATATTACCATTCTGGCTCCTCGCACCTTCCCCATATACCCATTTCTGGCCTCTCCCCCTCCCATACCACCACTCTGGCTCCTCCATTTCTCTCCATCTCCAGCTCTTGCTCCTCCCCGCTCTCATACACCACTCTGGCTACTCCACCCTTCGCATCACATCACTTTGGCTCTTCCCGCCTACCCATTACCTACTTGTTGGCTCCTCTCCCCTCGGCCATACTGCCACTGCTTGCTCCTCGCGCATACTCCACTCTGCCCTGCCCTCCCCTCCTGCCAAAAACACGCTCTGGCTCCTCCCCCCTCCCATACTCCACTCTGCCTCCTCCCCCCTCCCATAGTCCACTCTGCCTCCTGCCAGCAACGGATCTTCACTAGACACCAGGGAGCCGGGTAGAGAGGCAGAGTGGCGTATGGGAGGGGGAGGAGCCACAGTGGTGTATGGGAGGGTGGCTCCCATACACCCTTCTGACTCCTCCCCCCTCCCATACACCGCTCTGCCTCTCTACCCGGCTTCGTTACTGACCGGCACTTTCACTGCAGCTTCATAGAAGCCACAGTGTAAGTGAAGGTGAGTAACGGAGATGATTCTCTGTCAGCCTGTGAGTGTCTGCATCGCACAGACAGCCTCCGTTACTGCTCTTCACTTACACTGTGGCTTCTATGAAGCTGCAGGGAAAGTGCCGGTCAGTAATGGAGCCGGGTAGAGAGGCAGAGCAGTGTATGGGAGGGTGGAGGAGGCAGATGGGAGGGGGGAGAGAGCCGGAAGTGAGAGACCGGCCGACAGTGAGGGGAATCCAGGTCCCCTGCAGCGTTGCGGGGGATCTGGGTTCCGGTGCTCACTGTTTGAGATCGGATTATTATAAGGAGAGGAGTTTTTCAGAGCATTTGCTCTGAAAAAAAACCTCCTTTTTATAATCGATAAAAATAGATTTGATTAATCGATGATGAAATTCGTTGCCAACGATTTTCATAATCGATTATCGATTTTATCGATTAGTTGTTTCAGCTCTAGTGCCAATATCTATATCTTATTTTCAACCAGTGTGTTTTCCAATCTCTTGTGGGTCATCCACTGTTCTTGTGATCATTTCACAAGTGGCTTTCACGTGCACAGGTGGCCTTTTCTGGTTCCACAGTTGGGAGGCCCTCCCTTAACATAAAAACCACCTTAAAGTAAAATGTATTTATGAACTTCATACTTAATCACAAATAGCAGAAAATCCATTTAAAGCATGTCGCCTGTCCTTAACATGCTGCTTAGTTTTTTTGCCATAATTAGTTTCCTCAAAGCATATAGTTGGTAGCATTGAACATATGTGGCTCTTTACAAGCCGCAAATTCAACAAATACTTATGTGAATATCATCTCGGCAGCCAATCTTACCAGTATATCAATAATATGTCTTTCTGGTACCCTGCATGGTTGATTGTGACATCCAGGCATCTCGCCTGTCATTATTTACCATGCATTGTTTTAAAAAAAATAAAATAATAATAATAATAATTAATCCCTACAGTTAAATCAGTCTTCGGCACAATCTGATAATACCCATCGAAGAACCATTATCTTGCTAACCAGGTTATGTATTTTTTAACCACTTTCTACATTGACCTTTCTAAACACCAGAAGATGAAAACGTTTCGTTAATCTCCCTCCACCCCCCTTTGCGCCGAGTATGTTGGGTCTGAACTAATTACCACAGTCATTCTAGGAGAGTTTTCTTCCTTCCGACTGTTGAAGTTAGTCTGAAGTTTCTTAAACAGGATTAATGATATCATACGTCTACGAAGACGTGATGGACAGCAGATGCTATATCTGGGTACAAAAAGGGCACCATTCTCTAAGCCGTTTTGCTTGTGTTTGTATAGTTAAGGATGCCTTAGATAACTTGCCAGTTGATTTTTTTTCTTTCTTTCAAATTTGGTGCAGACTATTATCATTAGGCTGGATTTCATGGTAATAAGATACCCGTTGAAAAAAAATAATAAATCATGTTACATTAGTAATGCTGCTTTACCCTCGGGGAACTGAGTATTTGAGTAAGTAATCTAATAAATCCTTAAAGTTCTTGTAACTTTAAAACATTTCTAGAGCTGGATCTTGTCGGCTCATTTGCGCCCCCCCCCTTCCTTTCACTTTAAATTTCAATTAAATGTTTTTATTGCAGCATCTTGTAAGTATTACCTTGTTTTTCGTGCTTGATACACTAATACACTTTGTTCTCAGTTTTTACATTTTGACATGACCGTTTTAATTTAATAGGATCAGTGGCTATTGGGTTTTTATTTGTAAACTAGTCATACCAATTTGTACCAAAACTGAAGCAAAAGTTAAAGCGCCCCCTAAACTCAGAATACGTATTTTTAAAGTAGCGCAATGGAGTTATAATCTTTCCAAACAGGCTGTCAAACAAAACATTTTCACTTCATCCAAAAAATATCCTATTGATACTTGTAGGAAGAATAGCCAGCCTTATATGTTCCAGATTGCCTTAAGAAATGGCACAGAATGGTCATGACAAGGAAAATTTGGTTAGATTTTCCTGAAATGAACACTTTTCAAGCTCACAGCCCCTGAATACATTTTTGTTTTCTGAGATCCGACTTTGTACGAGGGGGCTGAGCTGGTCAGTCTTCCATACCGCAGAGTTAAAAGTCCGAAGATTTCTGGGTATTTGAGTTATTAGAAATGGGTTTCAAACCTCTGGTGGCTAGAGCTTTACCATAGATTTCTCATATAAACTAGTGATGTTAGCATCGCTAAATGCGAAAGAGGACCCCTGGGTAATTTAATAGTGTTATGGTTTATTATTTTTAATGGGACCCCCTATAATATGCTCCTTGATTTGCATATCATGGGCGTTAATACAAAAATGACAGCTTGGCGTTAACCCTATTAAATGTTCGCATAAACAGGTGTTGGTGCAAGCGCCGAAGGAGGAGTCCGGGGCAAGTCTGGAACAAAGCTTTTCCAGGATTTCCAAGTTTTAAGCAGAATCTGGACTCACCCTTGGTGTTTGCAGCTGGACTATATTAGCAAAGAAAATAAGGTAAAGACAGATATCAGACTGCATATTTTTTTTCTGAATGTTTCCCCCCAAAATCTATGCCAAATAGTGGGTTGAATTTGAGTGAAATAATGGATTTTTTTTCTTTTGTGAATAAATTGCTATAGATTTCCCTGCTTCCCTTTCATCTCTGATCATGCACCTTTATATTTAAAAATGTATGCCCAATTTTAAAGTTTTATTTGAGATGATGTCAGCCAGGCGTTTTCCAAGTGACTTAACAGATGTTTGAACAGACTTCATTTTAAAATGACATTGCTTGCCTTTAAATAATCCATATCAGTGACATCACAAATGTCTTTTACAGGGCTATTTTGATGAAGACAGCATGGATGAGTTCATAGCATCTGACTCTGAGGAGTCTTCAATGACCCTAAGTTCTGAGGAGGAAGTTGTAAAGTAAGCCAGTCGACAATCCTGGGGTTTAAAGGGTTTCAGATGGATTTTGTCACAACCTTATTTGAATGATTTGACTTTTATGACTACAATTGGTGGAAAGTGTTTTAATTATGAGCAACGTTGGCCTCTGCTGGAAAGCATTCTACCTACCAGAATGGTTATTTTTGTTTATTGTCTTCTGCCAGAAAATCACTTAACAATAACGTAATGTAAAAGATCACCAGGAATTAGTCAAACAATCAAAGCTAAATTCCAACCAATCTTATTCGTGGCTTTATGTTCTGCCAAAATCTGAATTAAATTGATGAAGCAATTGTTTTTCTAGGTTTTTCCTAGGTTTTATGCAGTTTTAATTTTTAAATTTTTATTTTTTTTGTTTGCGCATTTAAAAAAAAAAAAAATGAAAATGGTTCCACTGGAGCTTTTTTAATAGTGGTGTTTTGTTTTCTAGGAAAAAAACGAAAGGAAAAGGCAAGCACGATAACAGCTCTAGTGAAGAGGAAAGTGACAATGATGTAGAGGTCATTAAAGTTTGGAATTCCAGATCACGGGGTGGGAACGGGAAGGATTCCACGGCTGATGCCGTTACCAACAGTTCATCACTTAAAGTAGAAGAAAGTGAGTAGAAGTCCCGAACTTTAAAGAAGTTTGGCTGTAAAGCACATCATTAAAGTACTCGTGATCAGACATAAAGGAATTTTTAGTATAAAACCTGAAAATTGCTTTGTGCTAAGTATTTTTATAGCAGTTGAACCAAGATATGATCCATTGGTGCCATCCAAACAATATAGGCTGTTAGTAACATGGAATGTTAGCTTGTCTAAAAGGTTCTCAGTATGGCAGAATGTTTAATTAGCAGAGCTTTAATTGCTTTTCATTTTAGTTCATTACACACGATGTAGTATGAAAATGCTTGGGTAGTTTTATTTTTTAAATGGTTATTTGTTTCAGCTGTGCAAACAGTAGTCAAGACTTTTGCTGTCTCCGTATTTTGTTGCTAACCTAATCTTGTGGAAACTTTCTTAGTAACTCTCCATCCTTAGTCCAAATTGCATTGGCTGGGGATCAGAGGGCCAAAAAAGGAAATTCAAGTGAAGTTCCTGTTATCTTCTGGCTCAGTCTCATTATTCTCCATTTAGTAAAATCAGGTTAAAAAATCAATGTTGAATTCACACCTAGAGCTAGGGAATGAAGTTGCTATCTTTGAATTTGAAGTTATGCTCCTCAGCCACGATGACCACGTGATTTGTATTTGTGATTTTCTACGTTGTGCGCTGCTGCTGCTGCTTCCAACAGTTCTTCAATCTGCAGTTTAGCAGAAAAACCTTTTTCCGTGTTCTGCTCCATGTAGAGCTCGGGTGTTTTTTTGCAGACCAGCTTTCCACAATGCACAGAATAAACACAACTTTGTAAACTCCTAGGTTAGGAAAGCAATAATCAGAAATGAGTAGAAGTTAAGAGTAAGATAATTTTATGTATACTTATTACTTCCCATTTTAGTGTTAGTGGGGCATGTGATTATTGACCACAGATAATTTCCTACTTGGTAAATGTCTGCCAAAGTTTAGCTAATTGCAACCTCGGTAGTTAAACATTAATGTCTACGAAGCTGCTGAATTCCACCAAACTTAGGAGAAAGCCGCACCAGTTATCAATGTAATTGGAGACAATTAAACTAGATTTTATTACTTTTAAACCTTTCTCTTTTGTTTGTTTGAGACGTTCCAGATCTGAAACCAATGTACAACCTTCAAATGAGCCACTTTTCTTTACCTTTATTTGTTTTTTTTTCCTCCCACTGGCAAAGCCCCAGCTGCATCCAACCCTGGTAGCCCAGCCGCAGACTGGTATAAAGAATTTGTAACGGAAGCAGATGCTGATATCATGGAACACTCCGGGAAAATGATGCTTCTCTTTGAGATTCTACGCATGGCGGAAGAGCTAGGAGACAAAGTGTGAGTTATGTAGCTATATATGTTTGCTGTTTTGTATTCATTTGTCATGCTCATGCTTTTATTTTATAGGTTCCATATGACCATATTTAAATATTAACCCCTTAATGACTGATGTGCCAGGTACGTCACAAAAAAGAGATACAGTAAAGTACCAATGACGTGTCTGGCATGTCATGGGGATAAACAAGCTTAGAAAGCATCATTGATCGCCTCCTGAGCTCTGTCAGGGCTGCTGAAATGCCTCGCTATGGAGGAATTCCACAACACAAATAAACTGAGGTCTTTGTGTAATCGCTCCTGAGCGAAATCACAAACACCATTAGTATATATAATATGTTTGTTTTTTGAAATGCAATGTGCTATCATACGAGTACTTATTCTGCAAAGAAAGTCATAACATTGGATGTTTCTAAACTCACATGGATGTCACATATATGATATGGCCTTCTGGAACATGTTGTCTTCTTGCATTTAATGTTCAAAGCCATGCTTGTCCTAAATAAGATGTCTAATCTGTATGGGTACATTAAACACAAAAAGGGGAATCTTGATTAAACCAACATATTTTAAAACTGAACAAAAAAGACTGTCTCGGCTACAAAAAACCCTCAGTACTAAATGGGGTTAACCGGTTACAAAGTAGACCTTTGCTAAACTACGTTTTCTGTATTCCAGTCAATGTCTGGGTAATTAAAATCCCTCGTGATTAACATCTGACCCATATGTGCAGCTTTTCCGACTTCTGATAAGAGCCGATGATCCCCCTCAATACTAATGTTTGGGGATTTGTAGCATATACTTTTGTTTAACATACCGCACCTCTTCATCAATGAAAGAATGTTAAAGAATACATATCCAAGTACTTCGATAAGAAACTCTTCCTTAGTGGGTCTGTAGTGGACATTGAACTGCCGCTTTAATAAGCATCGGGTCATGGAAGTATATTTGGAACTACAACAAAAAGACATGACGGATTTCCTTTTAAAGTTTGTCTAGATTGTTTTGATTAAAATCGCTTCCTAAATAAGAGCTAGATTGAGTAGTTGCATTTCCCAGATCACTATCATGCCTCTGCTCCTGCTTTTAAGGGTAACCTGTAGTTGCACCTTGTTTGCCCTTAGGAATGACCCATGGCCTTTTTAAAGCCATCACTCAAACCCTGTCAGCAGAGCTCTTGTTACAAGTGTTGTGTATGGGTGCCATGTGTCGCGTTGCTATATACATGAAATCTCTTAATAATTAAACTATTTCAGCTAAAATAACTTTTGTTTTTGATATATACATTTTAGCTTAGTGTTCAGCCAGTCCCTCATATCTTTGGATTTGATAGAAGATTTCTTGCAATTCGCTAACGGAACTTCCCCAGAAGAAAAGCCCACTATTTATAAAGGTATGTAATAGGTTTTATAAAATATTATTTGTGCTGGTTTTTTTGTTGTATTTTTGTTGATTTCCTTTCTTGAAAGGTAAAACAGTACTATTTTGATACACAGTACAGTAAATTGATAGCCAATTTAATATTTTAGCCCTAAAACAACTTCTATGCATTGTTCTATAGTGCCTAGAATTCTTTACTGTATGGGTTGTTTATTTCTTTTTAAACAGATAACATGATTATTGTATGTCTCCTACTCCTTCTCACCATCTTCCAGGTGCCAGTAACCTTAGGGTCATTCCTGACACTCATGATAACCTCATATGCTGACGTCCACGCACACACACTAAAACCAAATACACACAAGCACTCATGCTACCACCATACGCTTACCCATTATAACATCGTGAGGTAACTGGCACACGCTGACATTATATGCTGATGTCCACACACACACGCACTCATGCTACCACCGTACGCTTACCCACTATAACATCGTGAGGTAACTGACACATGCTAACATTATATGCTGACGTCCACGCACACACTAAAACCAAATACTGACACACACGCACTCATGCTACCACCATACGCTTACCCACTATAACAGCGTGAGGTAACTGACACTAACATTATATGCTGACGTCCACGCACACCACAGTGACACACGCTCGCACGCTATGCTCATGTGTTCCTGGCCAGTGCTCCCTCTTGACCTACAAAAATCCTTTGGCGCCAGGAAATGATTTCTAGTCACCATGGCGACCTCACACCCAGGGTTTGTTGAGCCCTGTGTTAAGTGTAGGTTCGCCCTTAATTCTAACCTTGCCAGTCAGCATTTTAAGTCACTGGGCTACTGTTTTGATGAGATAGTTAAGGCATTGAGACTCTACTGCTTGTTCTCTGATACCAAGATAACAATCACTTGAACACAAAATGGTTAGCGATTCTCTTCAACCTGTTGAACATCATCAAATAGCTTGCGTTCAAAAATTCTGTATTTTTTGTCTTCCTAGGTGAAGGAAAGTGGTTTAGAAATATTGACTACTACCGTTTAGATGGGTCGACCACAGCTCAGACACGGAAAAAATGGGCAGAGGAGTTCAATGATGAGACCAATGTGAGGTAAAAGGAGTCTTGTGTTGCAGATAACAGCTGCCCAGTGTTCCTTTTGACTGTTCTGCGTAAACGTTTGCCTTTCTTCTCTCCGCTTTCATCTTGCCAGAGGCCGTCTGTTCATCATTTCTACAAAGGCAGGATCCCTTGGCATAAATCTTGTGGCTGCTAATCGTGTGATTATCTTTGATGCCTCATGGAACCCATCATATGATATTCAGAGTATCTTCAGGGTTTATCGATTTGGGCAGAACAAGCCTGTCTTTGTTTATAGGTTTTTGGCACAGGTATGTAAAAAATTAGGTTTATTCAAATGTGTAAATCTGTCCATGTGAACTCTTACCACCATAATTGTGTAAATAAGGCACAAATAATTCCTTTAATCATTCTGCTAAATTATAACATCAGTGTAACCTTTTTACACATTCAAAAGTGTAGAGCTAGTTGTACCTAGCAGAGCTAGCCTTTGGCAATTCTTTGGAAATAGCTATTTCACGTAAACTGTCTTTGAACATATTGGCTTTTAGGCCATTTCTTATTTTGGCTAATCTTTTAGATTGAAGATTTTTGTTTTTGTGCTCCTTTAACAGGGTACCATGGAAGAGAAGATTTATGACAGACAGGTTACCAAGCAATCGTTGTCATTCAGAGTTGTTGATCAACAGCAAATTGAGCGGCACTTCACAATGAACGAGCTAACTGAACTTTACGCATTCGAGCCAGACTTATTGGATGACCCAAACTCTGAAAAAAAGAAAAAGCGGGAGACTCCGATGCTGCCCAAGGTAAAAGGGGCAGTGATGCCCATGCTGTCTAGCGCTGAAACACCTCTGCCTTTTCCAAGAGATTTCCTAAACTGTACCTGCACTAGAAGCGACCATATAAATATGTACTGTTTAATGTCTTATTCATTTGTTTACTTACCACTTTTTCTGTTTTAAGGAAATGTGTAGGTTTTTTTCCACATGTGACTTTAATATTTGTAGTGTTGCATGTGTTCTCTAACATTACACATACCGCTGCTCTGTAAGGACCTATGGCCACAACCTGCAACCACACAATTGATTAGGAACCCAGCTTTCTTGGGGATGTATGTGTGTCGTGGGCATCGCTTTGTTCTCATTGACATCACGACATCACGTCATAACACACACACACAAACATTTTATGCAACTTGGGCATTTGGAACCTCCCAGTGTGTGTGGATGGACAGTTCTCATCTTGCTTAGCCAGCTTATTCAAAGGACGGGGAGGGTTTCAGTGCGTTTGGTATGGTTTTGGTAGCACTTAATTGAAAACATTTTGTTAATAGGCATCAGAAGTAAGTTTGTTTCAGGCATGATTGTTAAATACCAAAAACCTTCATCTGTCCAATGAAAAGTAGAGATGTATTGCAACTTGCAGCTTATTCAGAGTAATTCTTTCTTTTTCACTTGAGATTCTTTGAAAGGTAACCCAGTACCGTCTCCTGTTACCCCTCCTCCCCTTCAACCACGCAGTTATCCAACATAGATCTTTCCCACAGAAAAAGAACGCCATCCAGTGTGAACTGAAGCTTGACGTGAATATTAGGTGACTTACATGATAGAATAATGGCTTTTTCCTTCAGAGTGGGAACATGTCCCTTTTCATGGAGAGATTGATGAGATGTCGTACCTTGGAGATCATATTTAGGCTTGCAAGATAAGGTTTAATGAAGTAAACAAAAGATTTTTTTTTAACCTCTTAACTGGTTGTGTTGTAGGGACCCTTTCTCTACCCCCTCTCCCGTTAATGATTTTTTTTTTTTTTTTGGAGCAGACCACCAACAATGACCTTGCAGCTGGTTAAGGAGCAAATTAATGTTGCTACAGCAAGAGAAATACAGCTTAGACAGACCTTCTGCGTTCCTTAGTACAGAGGAACACAGAGAGAGAGAGGCGCTTTCTTCCCCGTTCTTAGCTGCGTATACGATGAAGTACATTTTTTTTTTTTCTTAGACGTGACGATGATCCAGACAAGTATGATTTAGCCTTGATCTTTTACAACAGAACATTTTCTGTATGGTAAATCTATCTGTGTGCCTCCATGAACAGGAGTGTGTGTGGGGGGGGCATGCTCAATTAGGTTTAAATATCCAATAATAGGTGCCGTTGTGCTAGTTCCGGAGATTGGGAATTTGGCTCATCGTGCGGTGGCAGGCTGGAAAATAACTGCCATTTGATTATTCAATTTATTGGGGTTAAATTGTGATTTGTCCGTCGTTCTTATCTTTTTCCAATAGCTAATCTTTTTAACATCTACAATTGCACTTGCATGTGCTCTTTCTTTCATTAATTGTTCAGATTTAAAGGGTTTCCCAAAGATTTCTTTTTGGGGGGGTTAACCCCAAATGGCCCTGTGTAATAGTTCCAAGGTGCTTTCAAGAAATCTCACTGGTTAGCCCTTTCTAATGCAGGAATTAGAAATGACATAATAGTTGAAACTAGAAGGTTCTTGCAAACTCCCTCTTTAGTTCATACTGTAAACTTCAATGATGTACCTTTTGCCAGCAAGAAATGCCGTAATATTTAGTCTTGCATTATTTGCAATGACATGGATGTCTACCGGGCAAGATGGGGGGGGGGGGATCTTGTCTCTAATTACTCTTCCCGTGTCCTGCGTTTATTCCATTTTTCCACTATTGTGGGCAAAGAATGACTCGAGCAGTATTTGTGCTCATGACCACCTTCGAAAAAAACTTTGTGGTTAATGCTGTCTAATACAGGGCTTAATAACAACAGGTGCGGTTTAGTCCGTAGCCCCGGTTTGTATTATTTGAGTTAATACCCCTTTTTTTTGGAGAGCAGTTAATAAGGGGTGAGAGGATCCTGAATGCGATTAGTTTTGATTCCAACAATACATTAGCACCTGTGCGGAGTGCTACATTTTTATAAGAATCTGTTACAAAATCGGTCGATCGACAAAGAAACAAGATTGCCGAATTTTCGCCAAGGAAATGGGGCAGTAATTCTCCAGATTTCCTTAAATGGGGCAGTCCGGTGCCCATACAGCCGCTCCAACAAAGCAATATATGATGGTCTTGAGTGTCTCTAAGTACTTTCAGATATACAGTGCTTGCGTATTTACGAAGCAGGCACCCATTTGCATTTGTTGGTGCCTTCCAGCGTTAGTTACATATGAGAGATGAAACCTCTTGCTGTGTAGGGCTCTTATAAAGTAGTGCAGCAGAATTCAGAGAAATCTCACTTATCTGATGTAATACACCGGGGTTTTTTTGTGTCATCGACAAGAACATTTGGCAGAGCTGCCAGCTTACTGATCATTTAAACACCTATAAATCCATTCAGTGCCAGTTTTGTCTCTACTATCATACGATAAATAAAACAGGACAGGCATTCTGCAGATTATTTTACCTTAAAGTGTTATTTGACTTGTGTGAAATAGATTAACATGTGTGCCAAGTTGCATTTTGTTATGTGAGGCAGAAGAGGAGGAAAACTTGCATGCCGCTGACATGGTTACCCCCGAGTTTGTTTTCAAACCTGTACCTATAGGAAATTAAGCACTTGTGAGAGTTGAGTATAGTCCTTTCTAGGCAGCCTTTGGCCCCGAAGGGGCAGTACTGTCCTTAGATTACAGCAAAGACCCGTTTTGGGTCCAGTAATTTCAGGGTGCTTATATCTGTTTCCCTAACAGCGAAGCCAGCAAGCAGCCATATTAAACCTCCAGAAATCATCTTCGTTTTATTGGATTCCAAATTAGCATATATAAGTCTTTAAATTCAAATACTCGGCCAGACTCCATTAAGATATGTACTAATCGTGGCTCGCTTCCCTGGGGCTGGCAGATTATGCATGACTTATATACAATGTTTTATAATAGTGAGTTGGCAGCTTATCACCAATTTCAGAAATGTAATAAAAATGCCAAGTCGGTTGTGCAACATAGATCAGAGGGGCTGATAACGTTACTTCAGTGGTAATTGTGGTTTCTAATAATAAAGCTGTTTGTGTATTTTGTGTGCTATAGATCTGCCTTTTCACAATAATAAAATACATAAGGTATATGTTGCAGGCCAGAGTCTTCATGCCTACTTGTATTGATTTTGCAATCTCTTCTTTCATTGCCCAGGCTGAACCTTAGTCTTGTTGGATGATATTTGATAATTAGAGACAGTAAGTTTAACAATCTCAAGGACGGGCTGAACATAAGTTATGGCACTAAAATATATGCTCCCTAAAGTGATCAATAATATGTTTCATTCCATACGTTTATTATGTTCACCGATGTACTGACAGCTAGTTGGCACATGGCAGCAAATTGAAATAATCTTCTTCCTTTGAGTGCCGGGCTAGTGGATTTGGTGCGAGTCCAGGAGATACCGGCTTGGATTCTTGGATAATGTGTGAAACATTGCAAATTCTGTATTTTTCATACAAAAATAGATATTTGGGTGTAGTTGAGATACATTCAGTTTCTTCTCAAAATGTCTTGGAAATATTGATGGATTAATATTAGATAAGTATGCTGTTAAATATATAACTGTTACATCTGCGTGTAGTCCTTTTAGTTTTGTAACAGTCAGGCACACAGATTATATTGTGTGGGTATTCCTTGTAATAGTCTCTATACCTTTTGGGTTTTGAAGATGTATCCCGTATTCGAAGTATATACATGCCTCTTATTAAATGCATCTGTAATAATTAGACTGAACACACAAATTGATTAATATATAAGTATTTACTCCTTTGTTTCGGTAACATTTTGTTTTCTTAGGCTAGGTATCAAGGCCAGTAGCAGGACATCTCTATCACCTCTACGTCTGTCTGAAATCATATTTAGGACACTTATGTTCTTGTCCCTTCTCAGGATACTGTGCTTGCTGAGCTGCTGCAGGTCATGAAGGAGCACATAGTGACCTACCATGAACACGACTCCCTCCTGGACCACAAAGAAGAGGAGGCCCTGACTGAAGAAGACAGAAAGGCAGCATGGGACGAGTATGAAGCAGAGAAGAAGGTTAGCTCTATGCACAAGGCTTATGTGTATCATTTTATTTATCTTCTATTAACATCATGGCACTGGCTGTTAAATAGCGGGAGCACTCCTTGTTCTAAACTGGTATTCTTAATGCAGAGTAAGATTTAGGGCTACTTATACAAGTTAAAGCCTGCAAGTTGTTGTCCTTCTGCTGCTTAACAAAATTAAATTTCCTCTGTGAAATCATTCTGTATTATTCATAATTTTAAAAACATTTTAATATTTCCATAACACGCATAAACCAAACATTACCTTGGGTAATAAGTGAGATGGGGTATAAACACAGGAGGAGGTAAATGTATCCGCATTTAAACAGAAAATACTTCCTTTCTGCATTTTATTTTAAATAGGGCTGAAGGGAAAGAACCCAACATCATCAAGCGGATGCTCCATCTATCATATGCACTTTAATGCGTATCATAGCTGCGTGGTCCTTTAAAAAATTGTCCGTTTTACAAATGCATAGGGGGGATTCTTTTTGCTCCCCCAAATGCCCCGCTGGTTGATTAGCTGTACAATTCAGCTCTGGCTCCGCAGGCCGGGCTCTGGTCAGATCTCGGTGTATATGTGTATTATTTTTTTATTTTGAAAAAATGCATGTTCTTTAAAATGCATTCTTCTTTACAGGGTCTGCCGTGGACGGTAAACTGTCCCTTTTAAAAGCCCCCAGTTTCCAATTCTGATACAAATGACTGGCTTCTGTGTAGCATTGCTTGCGTCTTGGTTGCGAGTAGCTTCCCTCATGTGGCCAGTGGGTATATTTTAACTTTCCAAAGCAAGATGATATTAAAGCCCATCAAAAAGCAACATTTCACTTAAAAATCAAAGCTTTATGGAATATACAGCACCCAACAGCCCAAAGTTTGTTTTGAAGTTGATTTGTCTTTGACCTGACACAACCTGATGAAACGAGAAACACCTCCTGCTCACTTCGCCATCTGTTCCAGTTGATGTTTATCATCTGTTTTATAGGCTGGATTATGTCTTTTTTTCGAATTACTATGTTACTATGTAAGGCTTTTTATCCAATTGTAGATCAAACCTATAGTGATTTACTGCCAATGAGTTTGTATTTCTCTAGCTTTATCTTTTACCTGCTGTGAGTCTGCTGCGTATCGATGGTTCAAAGTGAGGGAGGCTATGGGGCTTCTAAATTCCCTGCACACTCTGTCATTCTGCCACCATCATACTAGTCTACATCAGGTGATACTTTTACCGTCCCTGCAGGATTTTGCCAATATCATTTTTCAATGATCATTTCGACAGACTGCAGGAGCAGCTTTAAAGCCTGTAGCACATTGTTTTTTAATGGCGTTAACATTCATAGGGGATGGGAGAGATTTATCTGAAAGGCATATATATATATATATATATATATATATATATATATATATATATATATATATATATATATATATATATATATATATATATATATGTATATATATATATATATATGTATGTATATTGGATAATTAATCTAGTGTGTGGGACTAGTCATTTATCTAACTTTGATAGACGTTTTAAGCATTTTTTTACATTGTTTTAAACATTATTTAATATGTGCGGTGGTAAATACTAGCGTCCTTCTCACCCCGCACATCCCAGTCCCAGATTATGTGCAGAGCCAAGAGTAAAGGTACATGCTGTTCGGTTACACATTATGTATATACTGTTTCAGCAACTGTTTTCTTCTTAAAATGCCTCTGTTAATTAAATTTTTTCGCACGCTTGGTGAAGCAACGTAATATAGTTGATGAAACCTTAGCATCTGCATGTATTTCTTTCAAAGGGCTTAACCAATCGCCTTAACATGACAGTCGCGGCCGGGGCAAACTATTCTCAAATGAATTTCAACTCTCAGTCTCCTTACATGCCGTTGAACCTGGGAGCGTTGTCCTCTCTGACTAACCAGCAATTGGAGGTAAGTCCTATAATCCAAACAGATTGCATTAAGTATGGCCATTAAAGAGTGATGCCCCAACCAAGTGCAGTTACACTGAGACTGGTTTATCGTTATATTTTACAACTGCCATACACACATTGAAGACAAAAAGTGATTTGATAGCTTGTCTTACTCTATAGCTGTTCCCTTACTTAACCCATTCAGTGAGGGTATGCACTTCACGAGTAAGAGTTGCTCCCCCCTCTAGTGCTGCAAGGAATAATTACTACTTGAGTCTAGAGAATCTGAGTTCTGTCTTAGTAGTTCTATTAACCTTTCGCTAAAAGACTGGTATAGTTTTCTCTATACTTTAGATCACTCATCCTGCATTTTTGTATTTTTATAGGATCTCATTAACCAAGGGAGAGAAAAGGTAGTTGAAGCTACCAATAACATAGCGTCGGCACGAATCCAACCGCTGGATGACATCATTGCAACAGTGGTACGCTGTCTGAATGTTAATGTTTTTATCTCTGCATATCTGTGCTGCTATTCACTAACCTTTCTGTAATATCTCCTCCCCAGTGGAAGGAAAATCCCTCCTTGTCAGAGGCCCAGGTTCAGTCTTTGGCACTGAGCAGACAGTCAAGCCAAGAGCTGGAAATCAAGAGGCGGGAGGCCATTTATAACGATGTCTTGACCAAACAGCAGATGGTAACTATTTTTCCTAGAAGGAACTAGGCCCTTAATCAAAATGTTGTTTAAGGTAGCACCCACTCTGGGAATGCATTAACGGTGTGTTTTTTTTCTTAGGGTAGTAATACCCCCAGGAACTATGTATGCTCTATCACTTTTTAACCATAATCATGCTATTGACCGAATATTGTTAATGCTTCTTTAGAGCTTTTCAGTAGAGTCTTTACAGGCAGACTCTTAATCCCAAGCTTTATTTTACAGTTGTGAGTAGGAGTATCGGATAAGATTAGTATGTCTTTGAAGGACAATATATAACCAGAAATGTAAAGGCATTTGTTTTCTTGAACTATGGATAAGATATCTTAACATCTAGGCTATGCTTAAGGCAGGTAAAATATCATTTGAAGAGCTGTGCTGCCGTGAAAGTTAATGCTTGTCTCCTTCCTTGCCTGCATATTCATGTCATGCAGTCTTGGATGCACCTCGTTGTTGCTCTCCTTGCCATTGCTAGATAAACACTTGACCAAAGTTATCCAAGAACCAGTGTGGAAATAAGTATTCCAAAGATGCTGAACCCATGGATTTAGCAACTGAAAAGGCCTGGAATGGGTCTTCCACCCCTAATGTTTTATCTCATGTCCATGCGGGACGGGGTGCATTCCGAGAGACTCTGCCACTGTCAGCAGTTGAGTCTTTACCAAAGAAATAAAGCATTGTCCTTCCTGCGGAATCCCTTTGAATTGTTCATGCAAGTGTTTCCTGTACGGTTATTTCCAGCTGCAGGCTTCACTCAATTAAAAGTCATTCCAGTCACCAGGTTACAAGTTAATTTGAGTCCGCATTGCGTAGGAATGTCCTGGCCTCTCTACCACGCTGGCCAGATCCGCAGCATTCCTCATCAAAATACTCCTCCACCATTACATTTCTGTTTCCACTCGTGTTTCAGCATTTCCCAGTCCTGCCTGAGGAATTGCCCCTTTTGTGACCATTTTGGAAAACCCCCTCTAACAAAATCTCTGTGAAATAAATGTGAATTTGGCTTTGCTCTGTACGGATACAATGTTTAACTCGTGAACACGGCTTAACCGCGTAGCCATGCTGACTGAAAGGGGCGCTTTACAGTCCTTGTCCATTGGATACTAGCCTATTAGTGATGGTGATAAGTTTAATGGCTTTCCCATCTGGTGGGGTGTCCCTTTACTAATTGATTTCAGAGCAGAAACTTTTCTGTTCCCTCCCTCTGGATATTTGAGATGGAAGCCCCGTGTTCTTTAGTTTAGAATTTCCTGAAGTAGCTTTTGTTCCACTCTCCTTTGTTGCAGGCAGCAAATGCTGTTTTATTTGAAAAAATCTGTTTATATAAATTTACTTGATCTTTTGTTTTTACATTAAAACTTCAGAACATAATGGCACCTCCTAAAAAGCAGTTTTGCCTCGGTGCTCTATAAGAAAACAGTTTGTGTTTATATGAATGCAAAGATATTTCCGTAGGGTCATTCACATTAAATGAACTTTGCACGTTTTTATTAGGAAAATACTGTGTTGGTACTGTCTTAATTGAACCTTTTTTTCTATGCAGTTAATTGGCTGTGTCCAGCGGATATTGATGAGCCGAAGGTTGCAGCAGCAGTTCAACCAGCAGCAGCAACTACAGCAGCAACAGCAGCAACAAATCGCATTTCAGCAGCAGGCTGCGCTCAGTCGCATGATGTTGCCAAAGCCTGCATCCATGCTACTGAATGCAGCCAACTTCTCGCAGATGAACCTGCAAGGAATATACCAACCCGGGATGCAGGGGCATCCATTGCAACGAGCCCCACCACCCATGAGAAACAAAAGTGCAGGAGGCTCTCAAGTGAAAAAGATGTGATATTGCACTAGAACCCTTACATGGATTGTTTCAATCATAAAGATCTTTTTTTCCTTTCCCTCTTGTATGTAGAAATCGATGGCTTGACATAACTTTGCTGTACAAAAGCAATGGCGTTTGGTTTTTCATAAATGCCAAACTGTATAAGCGTTGCAGTGTAATCATTTAGTTTTTGTTTTTTAGTTTTCACACTTTGGTATTCGAGATGAGTCCACAGGGGCTGCAATGAACTTTTTTTGCTTCCTTAGTGCAGAAGAGACATGTTTTCAATGAAAACACGCCTTCAGTAATTATACCAGCTTCTCTTATGTAAATCTATATGCCCCTTTGCTCTGACCTTGCAAAGCCACCTCAGAAGCAGGCTAATCGGTATGCAGAAGATGTGTTCCTTATTAGCCCAGTGCACCTTATATGCAGTTTATAACATCCACTAAGGTTACAACCCAATGAAGAAGGGGGCCTTGCAGGTGCCCGGCGGCAGTCTGTCAGACCCAAGGGTACATGTTTTGGTGCAACAGAAGGGTGAACATAATTTTGTGGTGCAGAAGCCATCACTCTTCACCAGAACCCGTACAAAACACTGCTTTGGATCCATGCATATAACATGACTCGACCTGACGGACTTTGGTTAAAACACCATAATGATCTAAGAAGTAGCATTCGCATTTAAATAGTGTTTCTTGTCAGCTGAAGTCTTAGATATCACATAGCCTAAAGCACTGTTGTCTAACATGTATTTTTGAAGTTGGATTCCAGAATTTTTCTATGTTTTAAGCTTCTTGAAATTCTTGCCGGAGACCGCCAGTCTACTCCTTTGGAGCATTTGAGGTTCATGAGATATGTTTGTTGCATATTAATGTCTGCTTTTAAATGTTTCATGCACATCCTGTGCCTTTTGTAAATATAGTTTTGTTTTTTCTTTAACCTTTTTTTTTATATTATATTATTTACATGTCAGCTTCAACAACATGACCCCATGACCAACCCAAGTTCTTTTGGGATGATGATTCTACTAGGTCCAAATAATTGGTTGGCTCCTGAAAAAAAAAAGATTTTTCAAAATTGGGCTCTAGTTTGCACATTTAAAGCAAAGCCACATTTAAAACACGGTAGGTCACATTTCCGCTTGTAAGTGAGCATGTTTTTTTAAATTGTGTATCAAAACCTGGATAGTTTTAACATGGCCAGTTTGATACCGTGATCACTGCATCCACACATAGTGGACATGTACTGTTCCTTAAGTTACTACCGCTCACAAATTCATGAGGTACTTAACGCTAATTGCCCTAATATAATAATGGTGGTTGTGGGCTCCTTTTGAAAATCACACCGTTTACCCCTTAGGTAATGTCGGTGTGTAAAATGTTGCAGTCCTACAGAAGCACTTCCGAAGTCCTTGTAAGCCCTGGGAAAATAACTAATACGAGTGGTAATGTACTACGTAGGAGGCAACCGGTCTGATTACAGTACAGGTAAAGTGAGAGGGACACATTTATGTAAAAGTTATCCACAATCCGTTTTTAATTTTGCTTTCAAAGCTGTCAGTATAGCATAGCACAGAGACGGGTTCTTGAGTTTAACACTTTGTAGTTTGAGACGTTTCAGCCATGCTTTCCAGGTCATGTTAAAACACTCGTCAGCTCGTCTCTTTCATGCAGTTGACCTACCTTGGAAGTAGTCTGCCAGAAAAGCAAATCATGGCTGAACCTGAAACCGGACTATTGATAAATTGCAGGAACATGCATCATATTTAATTATACAATGTCTGTGTTGTACTGACCAAATACTTAACTAGATTAATAAATCATTATAGCCCTTGAAGCCCTTGGCATTGTTAGTGAGGAAATACCATTTCGGTATACTTCTGTTCCACCGTTCTAAGGATAGTAACCCAGCTTCCTCTTCTGATCTCTGAATGCATTGATATATTTTAGATCAATTTCTCTGATGGCGTAATATAATGTTCCCACTTACCGCAGAGAACATTACTGCAGTGGTCAAAGGTTGTCTTTCACTAATGGGTGCCAATGGGTATGTGTGTTCATGAATATGCGTTAATACAAGTGGAAAATTCAGCGTGTTTTCATTCTCCTGCTTGCTCCAGCGATAGTTGCCATCGTTATAATTGAAAGTAGCATCCGTTGGCAGTGCTGGGCCTTGCTTTTCTCACACATATCCAGACTGTAGGGGTGTATAAACACGATGGCCAATTCATTGCTAAGCACAAGAACTTAATGAAAGTGGCATAGTAACATGTATTGACAAACAAAAGAATATCCAGGCGTATTACAGGTTATTTGCAGACCCCATGGAACGTGGACGACATTTTATGTAAGACAACATTCTGAGCAATATTCCCCAAGGTTAGTGCCCCAACTTGTTCATGTGTACAGTTTACCCTCTGTGTACACTTGCATTACTGAAAATACCTTACGTTTATTTTTCTTCTACGCTTGGTATTTAAGTGAGAACGTAGAGGGTTTCTTTTTCCCTATTCCTGAAGTTTGCAGGCCACTTGAACATTTCCAATTCAGCCTTTATTGTATTTTACGAAGGGCCGTCCCTGGTGAGTTTTACTGGAAGAATAGCTGATCTGTCTGTGCATTATAAAGTAGTTATTCACTAATCCTATAGAGGCAGTTCACCATTCTTGCACCATTCTTGCATTGGAACTTCACTGGGGCTGCCCCTTCAAAATGCATAGAGATGGAGCTCCCACACCCTCCAACCTCCGCTATAAAAGTGCACAGCAGACCGTTAGTGTTTTAATGAAGGAATAACTTTTGTTTTAGGTTGTTGATGGCATGTTGAAGTCCAATAAATCCATTGGCTGTAAAATGCTTTATTTTCATTTCAGATATATTTCTGCATCGGTTACTCTGTAGTACTGAAGCTCACTAGGCTGATCATACATTTCCGAATTTTCCATTTTGCACCCCTTAATTACTGGTATAGTTTTGCATACGTAGGTTTTTCCACAAACATTCATATAGATATGGAGTATAAATATGTGCAGCATTATTTCAAGGTCCTATTTTTCCCCTTTGATTCTAATGAGCACAGATCCTTTAACTAGACCAACATAGTTCTCTGATATAATCCTTCCAATAACATATATTGTTGCACATAAACTAACACTTTAAGTCGTTACCTGAAATTAGTTTGTAAGTATTACATGGACAAACGGTTGCTTTCTATCCGTTGTGTACATCTTTATTTTTGTAATACTGTCGATAAGTGATTCATGGTTTCCTGTCCTGTCGATTGTACTGTTGGCAATTCTCATCAGTCTTGCTTGTAGATTGAAATATTAAGGTGAAGCTTTCCCATGATTGTTTGTGTATAAGTCTTGGGTTTTTCGCCCTTCTACATGCTTTATCTGTGCTTAGAATTTTTATTTGTACTCAAAACTTAAAAATGTGCAAAGAAAAGTTGCTTCTTAAATCAGAAGTAATCGCTTTTTTTTTTTGAGAGCCACGTGCAGTTTCCATGGTAACTGCGTACTAAATGTGCGCGTGGTTGTGTATCCTACTAACTAATGGGAAGCTGTATGTGGACGATGCAATTTAGACCATTCACTCACAATTATTACTAGAACATTTTTAGCTATATTTACCATTTTTTTTTGCATTGACATCGAGCTTTAACAGATAGATATTAAGAGATGTACGTTTGGAAAAGTGTAAATGCTATTTCCATTTTAATTTTAGGTGATTTAACTAGTTGCCGTTGCTTTTAAGCAAAGTTAACAGTTGCCTGTTCTACATTTTTGCCTGCGAAATTCTCCACACTTCAAGACCTGTTATTTTGGATGTAAAGCGTTTTGGCTTGGTATTTGTGATATTGTACATGTATGTCTCAGTTGTAAAGTAGTTTCGGTCCATTTAACAAGCTTTGGCTGCTGAAATCATACAGCTGTTGAAGGGTTGCCCCTTTTTTTCTTTTTATTTCTGTATTTAATATCCTGAAGTACTGTAGGAAAGTTACTTCTTCCCACAATTTTTTTTTTTTTTGTAATATACTGAAGGACTGAAAAGTTGTGTGTTTTTAATGAGCGAGCATTCAAGTCTGGAATTATACTCTGTGTTTTCACCATTCAAAGTGATGTTTAGTAGTTGAAACTTTAAAAAATATATTTAATATCTCATTTAATAAAGTGACCAAAACCTGTTTCTCAGACTACGTTTGTTCTAAATGAATACAGACCGTGTGTTATTTCCTTTCCATCTCTATAGCTTCATTCGCTGAAAAAGCATTCGATAGTATGTGACGGTACCCAGTTCAAGGAAAAGATGATTCTTGTGGGTGTGATATTTGAAACAGTATTTAGAAGTATACATTTTACATGTCTAATACTCAAGAAAAACGTTAATGTAAGAATGTTTAGATCACATCCTCTTTCAGTAAAAATATGAATTTAGTGCACCGGAAAATATGTACTGCTTTTTATTAGCACAAATACTGAATTCGACTTCTTTTTTTGTATCTGAATAATCTGTTCGCTTGTCCTAACCCATCCTTACATTTTTTTTTGTATTACAATCTTATGTTAATTTAGCTTAACCACGCAACCCCTCTTGTCTGTCCATAGGCAAGCCCTGTGAGTAATTTAATTGAATATTTTTTGAAGGCTGGAGGTGGCTCCTGCTACATCAGAGGTTTATTCTGTTCTGCCTTAGAGGAAAAGTGACTCAAACATGGTATATATATATACCAATATATATAAGTCCCACATCTGATGAGGTAATACAATGATCTCAAATGGCAGTATACACTGATCAGCCATAATATAATGACGACTTCCTAATATTGTGCATTTCCCCCATTTGCTGCCAAAGCAGCCCTGACCCGTTGAGGGTCTTTTAAGTCTTGTTCTGGTCCCATGTGTTCTCCAGGTAAGCGGCGCACCCGACAATGCACGGAACGTAAAAGAAAATGTAAAATGTTTTTCTTCCTTGGACAATAGCTACTGATCCCTGTAGACCAGGAAGACCCCACAAAAGCTGCAGTTTCGTCGATGCTCTAAACCAGTCTAGCCATCACAATTTGGCCAATGTCAAAGTTGCTCAGATCCTTACGCGTGTCCGTTCTTCCTGCTCCTAACACATCAAATATGAGGATTAAATGTTTACTTGCTGCCTAATATATCCCACCCACTGACAGGTGCCATGATAACAAGATTATTAGTGTTACTTACTTCACCTGTCACTGGTCATAATGTTATGGCTGATCGGTGTCTCTTTACAACTTCAATCAGTCACAGCTGTGGACACCATACAGTGTAGCAATAACTTGTAAACTATTAGTTTTTTGTTTTTAACCCATAACCTATTTTCACAAAGTGAACATCCAGTTAGCTAAAATGTAGGCTCACGTGAGGCTCATGAGATTGGATATGAACACCCTGATCTTTCTTGATATCCATGAGCCTAGGTGTGACAGCCTACATGCTTGTGAGTGTATACCTATAGGTGGCTTATATGTTTTGCCATCCAAGAGACATTTGATATACTGCACTATAACAGTTTCAGTTTTTCCCTTTACATTAAAAGTGATATATGGAAACCAAGAAATATGAAGTTGTGCTTAATTAAATGTTATGTGCACCCTCACTCTGTGCTTGAAAAATCTAATATTTTCAACATAAGCACATTCACCTCCACATACTGATAGATACCTACCAAATAAAGCCTATTCGTGAGTGTTTTCCACCATTAGCATAACCTATATAACTTACTGACCTAATGTAGACATCGGTATTACGCTTGGTGTTCATTCAGTAATGAGAGCTTGAAGGAGAGTTGTGGCTTTAATTCCTTGACTTTACTACACATTATGAAAGTCCAACCATAGAGTAAGCTTCTGTTGTAGGAAGAGTTTGGCTCGTCCTATATAATGTATAGTTAAAGCGCCCATTTAATCGGGCCTTACACAGGACTGGCTCTTCCCTTCTTATTGGAGGAACTTGTTGGGGTTGGGCCTTCATAATGACTACCTGTCTAGAAGTTGAAACCTCTTTATGCCCTTGAAATGAGGATGTCTAGTAGAGATTAGTAAGGGCCCTGTCATATATACAAACTAAACGGCCAAATTCTTACACAAATTACCATATGCAGGGTAGAAGCCAAAGACAGTTTGCCAAGGGTTAATAATCCTAGTACTAACCCTCATGCACAGTACAGGTTCTCTGTCATTGGCAGTCTGGAAGAGTTGCTGGAGATCAATACATGGCTGAGCAGGAGGTTTAAGAAAGGGATTTGGGTTTTTTGAAGCACTTGGCAGACTTTGCAGCAGGGATGGACTGCAACTCAACGATGAGGGGGCTGCGGCATTAGGGGAGAGGATGGCTAGAGGCATGGAGTGGTTTTTAAACTAGGTTCTGGGCAGAGATGGAAGTGGAGAGGTAGTGAAAGTAGATTGCAAAGTGGTCTTTGGGAAAATTAGGTGAGGGCAGTGGTGGGGTTAGCATACACAATAAGGAGGTACATTAAACTTCCGGTCATTAAGTGTTTGTCAACTGATAAACCAAAAATGGGGGGTAATCTTAAATTTCTTTTAGCAAATGCAGGAAGCTTGAAAACGGGTGTGCTGTAGCCAATGGATAGTGAGAAACAATATGGTTTGATCGGTATCACGGAAGTGTGGCATGATACGCATGACTGGTCAGTTAACTTACAAGGTTACTCACTTTTTAGAAGGCACAGTGTAAATAGAAAAGGGGAGGCATGTGTTATGTGAACCCTATATTAAAGCCCTGTATTAAGGAAGGTGTGAGGAACAACGGGGAGCATAACGAGAAATGGGAAATCGTGACTATAACATGGTTTCATTTGAGATTAAAAAAAAAACTTGTAACTACTTCATCAAAAAAAACTCATTTTAGGAGGGTAAAATTTGACAGACTGGGATAGATTTTTTTTTCCTGGACAAATCGCAGAAGACGCGTTTGAAATCTAAACACATCAATGCATACGTTGTGGGAATAAAATACAAAAGAAGCAACCTAAAACCAATATGGCTCACCAGTAATATAAGGCAGGAGATTTCAAAAAGAAAATGGCATACAAACATAAAAGCAAGGCATCCGCAGCATCATTTATAGAGTACAAACATGGCTTCCTGCCAACAGATTGTACCGTATCATTCAGAGAAGGCCAGATCACGTGATCAGGCTTTCAGTAGGTGTCACTGCTTAAGTTCACTTAAGGAGAGAATAATTGTCAACAACAGATTTAGCAATCAGCCCCTTCAAATGTATAAAACAGTGTATTGATTCACAGAAGAAGGATATCATCTTGCCTCTTCAAAAGTCAATGAAAAGAGCTTGCTTTGAAAATGTGGTTCAATTCTGAGCACCGTTCCTTAAAAACTGCAAAAGAGGGCTACAAAATGAATATGGGGATGGAAGATGGAAAGACTAAAAAGTTGTAGAAAGTGGTTTATTATAGCACTGTATATATATATGTGTGCAGGGTGAATAGAAAGAGATCTACAGTGACTTATTCATTAACAGAAATACTGTATTTGCTCGATTATAAGACAAGATTTTATAATCATCTTATAATCGGGGTCATCTTATAATCAGACCTCTAATAGAGGTCTGACTATGAGACTAAGATCCAGATCCCCTGCAGCGCTGCTGGGGATCTGGATCCTCCTGCCTGGTCCCCCAACTTACCGGTGCTTCTGACTCCCTGGTGTGTTGTCTGGGCAGCGGGTAAACGTCTACGCGATTCGCGTAGGCAACTTCCGCTGCAGCCGGAAGGAGGTGCGGTTAGCAGCGGGGGTTGTCTGCGTCCATCGTGCAGACCTTCCCCGACCGTCAGAGAGGAGAGTTCCCCCCACTGCGGGGAATTCTCTCTGACAGTCGGAGGGTGTATGCGCGATGGACATAGCCAACCGTCGCTGTTTCTTTGCATTTTGTTAAATGATAAAAATAAACTATTAACGTCCATTTTTTCCAGCATTCTTACTTTACAGCATTTTTTCAGACCTTCCTAAAACATTTCCGCAGTACTGTACTTTGTCTTTTTGCACTTTTGGCCAGTTTGAAGTTACAAGTTAACTGCTGGTTCCCCTCCCTACCTCTATTATTGCCAACAATCCACATGTCATTACCGGTTGGAAGCTTTGTAGTATATTCAAAATGAAGGTGATATTGCAGTAATGATTTTAATATACCTAGTTTTATGTGAATAATAGCATTAGGTCTATTAACTTCTATTTACAGTTCTCAATACAGAAGTTCTACTTTCATGTCTAAATGGTTTGAAACGTATATGTGGAGTCCAGAAGAAATTTAAACAGGAATATTTTGAGATAAGAACTTTTCTATGGTAGTATTTATGCTTCTTTTTAAATTGAATTAATGCTAGCTCTACCAAATAGGTAGCACCACCATGGGATTCTTTTCTGTTTTTTTCCCATGGCTTTGAACCCAGAGGGTCTTGTGCTTCCCAGTCATAGTAGAAAAACAAAACCTGTGGAACGGTACTCAGAAGGTGGCAGCGCCGCAGTGGAAACCAGGTCCTCCATATTTGTCTTTCGAGGCCGCACTTCCCCAAGGTGATATGCGGCATTTCCCATCCATACTAAAGCCTAGGGAGGGCCATATTTTCTAGGGTCGCCCTAAAGAGGAGCCTTCAAGGAGAAGTGGTGGCTAAAAGGCACAGCCCGTTCCTCCCACCAAAACAGAGTCTTTAAGGACCAAGCTCCACCGCGGCATTTTGTGTGTGAAACCAGAACAGTAAATCTGAAATTCAAAACTCACTGCCATCCAGCACTGTGTGCAGCAAGTACTCCATTTGCAGCTTCTCTTAAAGGTTTAAGTACTTTTCCTCCATACAGATTGTAGACTAAAACATTTCATGGTATTTATATTCCGTT
Source organism: Spea multiplicata (assembly GCA_009364415.1). Classification (NCBI taxonomy): domain Eukaryota; kingdom Metazoa; phylum Chordata; class Amphibia; order Anura; family Pelobatidae; genus Spea; species Spea multiplicata. The sequence continues at coordinate 31,569,219 of VKOC01000004.1, forward strand.
GTAAGGGAAGAGAACAGAAAGAGTATATACCTATGTATCTTTATCTATGTTGGATTGGAATGTGTGCCTTAACCCGGTTACAGACAGGAGTAATTTACTGGCAATTATGTACAAAATTGATTCTGGTACAAAGTTTAAAAAGTAGCTTGATCTCCATAGCAACGAATATAATGGTCCAGTCAGCAGGACCACTCTGTAAATTGATACCTGGTTTAGCTCCACCAGAATACCTTTTGTATATAACTGCCAGAGTTACTTTTAACAAATATCTCCCTCCTAGAATAGACTCTAGAAAGCTTTGTGCCATGAGGTGACGGTGCAATAAACCTTGGAATGGGACTTATTTCATGATTTGGGACTGGATTATTCTTACACAGGGAGGTCGTTTTAATATTGTGCTATTCACTTTGACATCTTTGCCCAATGATAGCAGTCAGTGGACGGTGTCACGCTTTAGTGAAATAAATAGAAATTTCTGTGTTGACTTATACAACTAGGCTTTTTTGAGAAATTACGTCCTTTTCCCCCGTACGCTGAATCCATGCCGCTGCAGAAACAGCCCACCAACCATCAGTTCCTATTTAAGGAAAAATGCATGCATGTGTATAGCATTTTATTCAGATTACGAAGTATGATTATATATTTACATATAATCAACATACGTAACGTTTCTTGAGTAGTAATGGTGAATGTCGGCAAGAGTACAACAGCTGCTGAGGTTTAGGCTAGTGCTCCAGACAAAATAAACAGCATTGTTCCTGCTTAGGTGAAATTACTGTATTTAATTAAATGAAACAAAACTGTTTTATTTCTGTAGCCTAGAGCAGTCTTATTTTGAATGCATGCAAACACAGGTGGATAAGCTAAAGAAAGTGTTCCAAAATAAGTATTTATACTTAAAAAAAATATATATCAAAAACTATATGTTGCAAATTAAAGGTGTGCTTTTAACGCCGGGATTTCATTTATTTTGCTCAACATTACCGTTTTAAAATTACATTTAGAATTAGTTATACGTTTTATAAATATAATATTATATATATATATATATACATACAACAGTTCTTCATATTAAACTTTACCTTATTCATATTTCCTCAGCACGATTAAGCCATATTTGTCATTATATATATATATATTAAGTAGTTCTATTTTTAATATTGAACACGATACGTAAACTCATACAAAAAGAAAAAAGTGAAATACATCAGCGTTTCTTTGGAATGATACTGGAAGTTTTTTTGTGATACCTTATGGAAGAATATGGAGAGTCACATAAGCTTTTGGTAACCTTGGGGGTCTCGCCTACACTTCTATCTGAGACTTTTCTATGTTGACCCAATAAAAGCTATCATATTTGACTAAAGAGTTCACCTTTTATTGGACCAATACAGCTAGATCAATTCTATTTATGATCGGCCTTGGCTATTTGGGTGATTTTGGGGGTAACACCAAGAACTGATGTAGCTGACTCATTTTAATGTTCCTTCTCGAGTTATCTGTACCTGATTGCTCTTTAAGTAATACATTTATCTTTGTTTCTGAAATATTATTACTATAAAGTTTGTAGATGTCAGGTGCAATCGGATTTATTATTTTTTTGTGTGTCAAATCACCTGAATAGGATTGTAGGTTAAACACTAATGGTAACATTTGTATCATCATCTGTTCCACTGAATTTTCTCATTCAGCTTTTTTCTACCAATTCACTGCCTTCATTGCACACTTTACACTTGAAGGGATAGCACAGGGTGCAATGCTGGATTATATTACAGGAAACAAGATTATTATCGACCTGATTTGATAAATGTAAGGTCTGATGGATGTACCTGGGTTTCTGGTGAGATATATGTAATAGACATCAAACAACGTAATATTGTGGATGTAATCTATTTAGATTTGCAAAAGCATTTGATCTACACAAGCAATTGAGCTACATGCAAGCATGGACTAGTGTTTACAATTTTGCTTTGATACAGGAACATGAACACTTATTTTTTTATATTTTACATTTGTCACTCTTTACATTTTTTTTTCTTGTAACTAGGACTACCTGATAACATCGGAGGTTCTGTTTAGTATTTATCATATTTTTCAGAGACGGCATTCTGTAGCATTCCTGGTATGTCGTCTGTCATCAGTTGAGTTAAAAGGAATAATGGAGCATGTCCGGGTTCTTCATACTTGGTATGGAGGCCATACCTGGGAACTCTCTGGCTTTGACCCTTCATCTCTGGGGGACCCCTGCTCCTCTTGGTCTGTAGGTCGGTTTCTACTCTGGGCAGGGGAATTGTCTGTGCCCACTCCCTCCCATTCCTCACCCTCTAAATGTCGTCTGGGGCTAGCCTCACCCCGGCATGTGACTAGCCCCAGCCTTCACATAGATAAGAGAGAGAACTATGGGTAGCCTAAACTAGGAAGTTCCCAGGAATGGTCAGGACCCAATACTCTCATTCTGCCTTCCCTGTACTTAGCAAATGAATTGTACAATAATATTTAGCACATGCAGAAACATAATGCAAATAAGTAACTGTATTCCAATTGTGGCTTAAGCACAATTACATTCTTTGCTTTTCTATTGAGTATTTTTGGTTAAACAGAACTTAATCACGCACTTAGATAATTGTATGCAATATCATACCTCCTAAGTGCCCCTTAGGGACAGTGCCTACTTTTGCCCTAAATCCCCCCACCCCTAGTCTTCCCCAAATGCCCCTCTTTACTTTTATCTCAAAATATATGGTAGTTATGAGTGTGTGCCAGTGTTCCACAACCCCAAAAGTTAAAATTGTGTAAATGCCTTACTTTTAACTCGGTCCCAAAGTCATACACAAAGTATGTGCCACGACACCTAAAACAGGTGTCCCTCTTTGGCCGGTTGAAATGTCTGCCACTGCAATTCTATTAGATTATGAGACTGCATAACAATGCAATTGAATAAAGTAGGAATAAAATGTTATTTTACGGGTTAAACTTCCAATAAAAGTACTAACTAGTAAAGGCCAAACTCTAAAAGCTCAAGAAATTATACCTGTTCCAGCTGTAGTCTAGAGATTAAAGCATTTACTTACAGTAAAGGAGACATGTGTTTGGTTACTCACTCCATGGTCAGATCCAGACTTGACTACAGAAATTTCACTTTGCCTTGCCAAGTATCCAGATTAATCAGTCAATTCATAATACTGCAGATTGAGTTATTAACAACCAGAACAAGTGCGAGCACATCAGTGAAACTGTGTAAAGTAGATGTTCCTTGGTTACCAGACAATCTGCAAATCGAATTATAAATCATGTAAAAAAACTTTAAAGCAACTAATGGCTTAGCAGAAAAGAATACATCGGTAAGTGGGATCCATTATGTTCTAATCAAAGTGTTGGGGTCAGCGCATACACTGTTATTCGGTTCACATGTATAAAAGAGTTTACAACTGCAAGTGTCCTGAAACTTAGAACTTCCATTAGTGGCTACATGTGTTTAAATATTTTTTTTTATTTTTTTAATTTGTACTGTAGAAATATATTCCTCGGTATTATAGGTATTTGGCAATTTAGGCGCCATTAAATAAATTAGTGTGGTTAATTTTTTCTCGAAAGTGGACTGTAAATAATTAGCTGGGTATCCATCTGTTTTTGACACTGTATTAAAAGCCTACCTACACTAATAACGACACTTCGGGTTCCCACAAGGTGTTAGTAGAATAGTAGTTAACACTTTGGTGCTTAGCTGCAGGATCGGCAGATGAAACGGTTAAAATTGGTCTGAATCACTGAGGAATGCTGGCTTAAGTGTTTCTATCTTTGCTTCTATAATGGGTGTTTCTTTGATTCTAAAGTTAATGAAATGCATCACAAACTTGATTTATGATGGAATAATTACCAACAAGCAGGATTTAATGTACAGCTCTTTAAAGTCTGAAGTTATTTCCTGAAAAGTTACTCAGAAGAAAGCATTCCCACAAATCCCGAGAAAATGTCATTAAAGCAGCATTTGGGGTTTAATGTCGAGACTACCCTCCTGCCCCTCCTCACGTCCCTGCCTGGAAATGAACATAAGGCTTTGGTTATGATAAGCTCTTGTACACTTTTACCAATAGCTAACATGCATGATTACAAGCAAGATGTAATGCTGGTTTTAACATTGGGAGATTTCCACTATGGCTTCCATGTGGCCTCCTTTTCCTTTGGAAATGACATCAAAATATTTTGAGACTAAGCTCTGCTAAAGGGATATAATACAGAGCTTGTTATTTTATCAGATTTATCTTTGTCCTGAAAATCTTACAATTTAGATTTGTTGTAAAGCCAGGAATCTCCAGTACGAGTTCAGACTTTTGCTACAAACTAACCAAGAAACTACCCATTCTTATTATCTCATGGAATCCGGGAGTTTTGGACAATATTGCCCAACATTCTGTGGGGTCAAAATACCATTCAGAATGGTGAGTTTGGGGAGATGGAGATATTATTGTATTAATGGAATAGGAATTAAAAAAATGTCATCCATCCCAGATATATTGCAGTGCTGTTAGACCATCACCAGTGCATAAAAGTAATAATGTTTAACAATTATTATATGATCTATCTGTTTGCTGGCAATGTGGTTGCAACAATGAATTGCTGATCCTTAAAAGTTTGAGCCTGTCACCATTATGACCTTTAGCATTACCATCTTCATTTATTAAAACACTTTTGTCATTTTGCTGTGGAGATATTGGGTTTAACTTTTGGGAGTTGAGATTTGTGTCAAAATGTGGTGGAAGTAACATATCTAACTAACGTCCTGCATCTCTGATTTACCTCTTCTCCCAAACCTTACAAAGGCTTCCAGACCAAGACAGCCGCTATCAAAGAGGGACACTAATTTAACAAAAGGGGAGAAAACACTTAATGGGGAGGAATAATCATCCAGATCCTGTGAAAGGGAGTAAAGATGGCAGCTCTCATGGCATACACATGAAGCAGGTTACTTTTAATACACCAGGCCTTTTAAAAGTGTAAAATAGTCTACATTTTATCGTAAAGGCGAGTACTACATTGTTTTGTCATGTGTTGTACCTTAAACCTGTGATGGACGGAAGGCTATTGTAAGTGGGCACATTATATATTTTCTGAGGCTATGATATGCTTTATGTTTTTTGTTGTTGATGTGTTGCTAGCGTCACTAGTGGACTTTGAGTAGGGGACATACATAAGGGAAGGGATGTAGTCCCCCTTTTCTTTCTTTGGAATTGAATTGGTTAATCAGAGAAGGGGGAGCGAGAGACACCCTTGGGAAAATGTCAAACTTAGTAACCAAGCATGAGTAATCTCAACATCCTCCGGACCAGATAATAAAGGGTTTGTCGTCCCCCCTCCCCTCCCATGGAAATAACAGGGCATCTAATAACAGCTCAGCTTATCTTGCTTTGGCGTTGACAAATCCTCTAATTTCAAAGATCATAGGACCAGGACAATGTCTGTTCTCATTACCCCTCAGGGTATGTTGCAGAACGGAGAGGTTCCCATTGGGAGAGAGTAGAATTCTCTTCATCCTTAACTCTCTTCTGCAAAAATGGATTGAGTCATTTTATTTGTTAATAGTTTGAGAATACCTTTATTTTAACTTTTTTACCTTTTTAAGCACTCCTGGTATGTAAAAGAACTCATTTCTGGCAGCTTTTCCATTAACTATAAATTTATATTATTATTAGTAGTAGTAGTAGTAGTAGTAGTAGTAGTAGTAGTAGTGATTACGATAATGTGATATGTTTTATTGTATTCATCTGCATTTACCTGTATTTTTCAATATATTGCTTAAATTATGTTTGCTAACCTGTGCTCGTGGCGTTATATTTTAGAATTTGTATCCCACATTTTTTTCTCTCCTTTTACTTACTATGATATACATAGAGAGACAGCTTCATTGGACACTCCCGCCATCACTCGCAAATGCATTTGCTCCACGTCCTGCTTGAAATGTGTTTGGCTGAATGCATCTTCATACACCTGATGTACTCCCTTCCATTGCTGGATCTACTGAGCGAGGCATGCAGGGTTCCAGACCCCAGTACACATGTCTAATGTTTTCCCAATGATTTTCCTCTGATTGGCTGCTTAAGCTTTCAATCAGTGACATGAATACTCCCATTAATTTCACTGGATGTACTTTACTGTCACTGACTGACAGCTTAAGCAGCCAATAAGGGTTAAGAAATTTCCGATCATGGAGGAAGAAAGAAAAATTTGAACCATGGCTGCAAATTCAGTAAGTGTTTTTTTGTTTGGTTAGAATGCTCGCAGAGTACGGTTAAACATATTGAAAAACTAAACTGTCTCTCAAAAAATATCCTATATATACTTCGCTATGCTCTTTTGATTAATGAAAATGTTTTTGTGTGCACCCATTTTAGGCATTACTGAAAAAGAAATACAATGTTGCATATGATTTCTAGCCAAGTTTCAATTGAAACTCAAGTAACAGAATAGTTGAGTAGACCAGAGTTAGTGTATAATGTGGAGGGTTCTCCCCGTTGTTTCCCGTTTTCTGTGAGGTTAACCAGTGTGGGACATGGAATAATAGAAATTGAATGATAGAATTGTAATTGATCGGTAACGACATAAAAGAGAAGATGATTAAGCAGATTGCTCTTAGAAATGTAGACTTACGTAAAGGTGTATATGTTGCAGTAGCCCATTCCATCTGAAGTGCTGCTTAAGTAGAAAGGGCTTGGTCAAAAAGCTTTTGACCAAGCCCTTTCTATTCAAGCAGCACTCATTCTGTGATGAGTGAGTGAGTATCTTTTGCATTTAATAAGATAGCCTCCAGTGCTTAACTCTGGGCTAATATCTTCATAAAAGATGGAGAATCCAACTCGTCTCTAAACTCCCAGTTTATTGAATATACCTTCTAGGCTTAGAAATCCCCTCTCGGAAGTGTTGTTGTGTGGGGCGTAAGGGGGCTGAAGTTCTGGGTATGTTGGTGAAAGCTCTAGTAAGGGAAATTAGGAATATGGGATAATATACTAAGTGTATAGCATGTGTGGGGGCTGTATAGAGTTTGTAGTGTGGTAAGAGAACCTAGTTAACTTTAAAGCTTGAATGGACTCAATACCCTAATCTGCTCTGTACGCTGTAACAGATATAAGAGACGAATCAAGATAACTTATATTCTGTCCATACCTACTCTACATAGAAAATAATTTACATTCTTTATAACTGAATCATTTTTGGAAGTACTTTTTTTTAGTAAAAAAAAAAGAGAATAATACTAATGAGCAGGAGCAGCTTCTACTGCAGACTAATTTAATGAATGTCCCAGACGCAATGTCCTTTCTTGGCACCTTAAATTACACAACAGAGTATGTAAAAAAAATTCTAATTTTCTTTGGAATTATTATTTATAATAACTATATAGCGCCAATGCAGAGTTGTACAATGATGTATGCATTCTTAGAGCGGACCGACAGCAGTGATTAACACGCACATGGATTCGATGGTCATCTTACCAGCTAACGTTTTTTGGACTAGAAGCTTTACATTAGGTAGATGGTGGTAGAATGATCATAAGGCAAAGCAGAACAGAGATGGTTCCCTTTACAGAGATGAATAACCAGAAACAATACATGCACCCGCGCAGACAGGCCGGCATTATGTTTTCCCTCCTCCACAGTTGTTCCCTGTTGGGTTTCAGAAGTTGAAAAGTAATCAGGAGACAGTTATTAGAATAACCCCTTTTTGGCTCAAGAGGAATTGTTTTGTTACTTTTAGTTCACTACACAGCCGGACAGTCCTCTGATTCTGCACCAAAACCCTGTTCTGGTCCATTCTATTACAGAAATTATAGGTGGCATGGAAATTAAGAAGAAATTTATGAGGAACTTTGGACTTTCTAAACCAGTGGTTGAAACCCTTCTTGCGAGTGATTTGTGAGACGCTTTGGTATTAACCATTCACAGTAAACACTGCCATGATCCCAACAAAGTATATTCAATTTGGAAAGTCGTGTTTATATTACATTTGGGGCTTATTGAAGTCAACCAATTTCAACAACCAACATTTTATAAATGCCCAGTCAATACTTCAAGGTGGGGAATTCAACAATCCAAATGCTAAATGTGAAGATTAGGCCATTTCTAGCTCATGGAAATGGGTGAAGTGGTGACTCCATGTCCAGTCTAGTATTTCACAAGCACTTGTGGGCTACTTCCATTTCTTGCAGTTCATCAAATGCTTCATTTGTGTCGAAGGGACTAGTGGATGTTTAAATCCTTGCACCAACAAGCATTAAGGAAATAAAGTCGCTGAGTTATTTGTTATATTTGTTTCTGTATTAATTCCTCATTTTACATTTCAGATCAGGTAGAGAATTACAAGGGTCATAAAAAAAGGTGACATTAAGGAACAAAAAAAGGTTACGCTCTTTCAAGTAAAATGTTTCTATTCATAATTCATTTGGCGTAATTCATCTATACATCTTTGTGTGTCCTGACTTCTGTACAAGTTGGTACCGGACACACCAAATATTATGAGCTCTTAGAAATAAGGATCATCAGGGGTCCGATGAGGGATTGTGCCTGCTAAAGGGAGTATGGACTCAAACATCTTTTTGACAGCTAGGTTCCTCATTCAGTGCATTGAGAAAACGTTTTGTTTTCTGTATGTATATATACACAATACCTTCTTAGATATGAATCCCCAGTTAACAAGCACATCTGGTAACCCAATAATTACTTAAAACCAAAGTAAAAAAAAAACACTGAATCAACATCTTACCCAATATGAGATCTTGCTTTAAATACATCAAAAGAAAAGTTCAAAAAGGAGTGTAAACCCACTGTAGTATTTAGTTACTATGGTGATTTTAAAATGTTGTATAAATAAATATTTGAAATACTTTTAACTGGCCTGATTTTTGGAAAAAAAATTGTAAAAATAAACATGTCACTACCTTGACTATTGGAAAGGTCCAAAAACAGTAAAGCCCCTATTAATCATATGAAGAGTGAAATATTAAAGCGAGTTTTGTGGCTTGTGTTTGTTCCGGTTTTGGAGAGCGGGGTTTTAGCAGTCCCTAGTACTTAAGGGGTTAAGGGTGGCACAGCTGGTGGGAGACACAAGTTCTGGCTTTGTGCCAGGCGCAGCTTTCTGAAGACAGGACCAGCTCCTGCTAATAGCTGGGAAGGGTGATTAAATGCAGCTGCCTTGATCCAGGGCCTTTCAGGGGATCCCTTTTCAGATTCCATCCATAATTTACCCTTTCAAGACCAAACAGGTCCACAAACTCCTGCATGCCAATGTTTTACTGTAGTTGCCGTTTTATCTCCCTGATTTTATAAATGGCCAATCTGAGTGACCTTTTGCTTGGATGATCCTGTCTATAGCAAATTTATTTATATTTCTTGAATGCCACCTACCTGATTAAACTACATAATACAGGAGCAGCTCAACCTTTCTTGCAGGGAAATTAGCCAGGGATGTGTACAAGTATAATAGGGGAGTTGAAACCACAACTATACTGCAAAGCTCTCCCTTTAGTAAATAAGCCCAGGGTTTCGTGAATGAACCCCTCAAAATATAAGCATTGCTAGCAGGTTTAGGCTGGTGACTGCAGTAGAAGCTCTCATTATGCTCTTGCAGCCATGACAGTCTCTGACATTGTATTTCACAATAGTTGTATTAGGTATGGCTTTTTGGCTGCAAGTCTTCCATTAAGACCACATCGAGCCAGACAGATGGGTGTACCAGTGTCCTACTGTTTTCTACCAATGCTGAGCTGATAAACTGCTGGACCTCTTCCGATGGTGAAGGGAAGTAAGAATGTGTACAGCATGCCCAAAATTCATAAGCATAATAACATCTCCACCTGGGAGGTTAATTTGTTCAGGTAAAGGGAGTCTATTGTCCAGTGGCTTATCTGTTTAAAGAACCAGTGCTGTTTCTACGTATATCGCTGAAAGACATGCCACAATTAATTCAATTACTCAACAATATCGGAGTACCTGATTTAACAATAATACTGGTGTCTCCTGATGTCAAATGGTCCTCCGATATGTAACGTAGTTGCTAGAATTGACACTGACATTAAATTATTTTTCTTTTGAGGAAAGGTTCTATATTCAGATTTTTGCTACGTCAATGGGTACTTCGTACTTGGGCAAAAATGATCTAACATTGAAGGAACTTATTCAGGGCCAAAGGTTGGCCAAAGACGGAACTACATTAAAAAACATTTCCTTGCTGCTAAACATCCACTTTCATTACTTATGTTCATATCCTTAGAAAACATACCCCCATCTGCAAGAGGTAGGGACAGGTCCAAATGACTGTTTCAAAAAAAGGTTTTCTGGATACATCAATTCGTCTAGGTACACTTAGCAGGTAGGTTGCTTCAAACATCATGGATAACTAACCAAAGTTCTTTGGTGGATTTAGGTGGTCTCAATTGCTGCTCTCTCTTCATGTAATCCCAGACATACTTGATGATGGAAACATGGAAAGTGATGCCAGATAAGAACCATTCAGCCTATATAGTCTGCCCAAGACTGTTAAAATAAGGGCTCTCTGGTGCCATACCATTATTTCAGGAGTCCTTGTTCTTCAATACGCTGAGTATAATTGTTAATGACTTTGGCTGTATGTTTTGAGCAGTTGTCGTGCTGCTTGGTGTGTTTGGTATAATTGTTTAATCATACACCTAACTATTTGCCTACAAAATCCCTGACTTTGTAAAAGTGTACCTAGTATACACCTATACCTAGAGTGGTCACCCCAAATATTGCTTTGATTTAGATTTCTCTTCTGTTCACTCACTTTATATTTTAATTCATAAAAATAAACTAATAAGATATATATTTATGAAAGCATTCTTACGTCACAATATTTTTTCACACCTGCCTGAAACTTCTCCAACATACTGTGGAATATATATATATATATATATATACAATGAAATCAATATACCTGGTACAATTGACCTCGTTATGTGAGTGTTTTGACACAAAAACTCCAGGAATAAGCTTTCTTTAGTTTATTTTATCATGTTTACAGTGTCTTGGTTTTCTGTGCACATGTAATCCAAAAGCTCATTCCTTCCTAGGCATTCTATCTCCTATATTTTATAGTTCCAATCGCACCAAAAACTAAACCCTGCATGTGGAAACGATTTCCAAGAGTATGTCAGTGAGTGACGTTGGCAGACTAGCCTCTGGGAAGAGTCCATGATCTCAGAAGTGACATCAGACTTGGAGGATAGAAGTTGAAATGAGACTTTCTTAAGGTTTTGCACACAGTTTTTAAATTACTGGTGTAGGCTACAACCAGCTAAGATGTACATTTCCTCTTAATAAGTTATAGGATAGCAGGTCGTACAAATGCTTAAATTAGGCGATATAGGGCTTCTAGGGTGTCTTTGAAACAGAAACTCACACAGCTTTTAAAATAAATATCCAGCATTCTTACCTTGATCTAAGGTCGTAGTTATTTTTCTGGCAAACACATCTATGGGGGTCACTTTTCAGTCTTCTGTATGTAAATTCTTCACCAAGCTGCTCCGATATGTAATTTCTGTACAATTTGTCATCCAATATGACAATGTCGCCTCCTCTGTCATCTTGGCAGATTATGATGTTTGTGTCCGCCCTTACAGTGGATATTGATGCCCATTTGACTTTGGACACATTGATTTATGTGGCATTTTTTGTTTTGTATTTGTTGATCACTGTCTGGGATTGCTCCCTAAGATGGCGTGAAAATGTCCTCAGTGTAGGTTCTGTCCTGGGTCAAACTGGCCTTTACATTTAAAGTTTATTATGTCTCCATCAAGTGAATCGCCTTTGAAGAAATCTTTCAGCCTTAGATTTTTTATTGTTCCATATGCCAATTCAAGTCACACGGACCCTCTTGAGCACACAAATGATACTCCTCTGTTTAGTAACTCTCCCACTCCGTCTATATATGTTTGGCTTGTTGAAAGTAGGTATTTCTTCTTTATCCTTGGCAGACCATGAATACAGAAGGCTGAATTATAGATTGCCATAAATATATCCACAACCTTACATCAAGGTAAGCAAGCTGAATATCTCTCTGAACAGCGGAATGAGTTTCTGTCGCAAATACACCCTAGAAACTGTATATTCATGAGCATAACATGTTCACCCGGGAAGCCAGTTGCTTCGGCCGCTAAAGAGAATCTACTCGAACCTATTGCCCCGGGTTTCCATCTTGCCCAGCCACTTAAAACAAACAGTATAACAGACACAGAATTACATGTTTAATGGACCAAGTCATGTACAAAATACTATGTCCGTGTGAATTGGCATGCATGAGCAAAACTGATCTAACATTGTGGGAACTTATCTGGGGCCATATGTAACGCTTTCAGAGATGGAACTACAGAAAAACCAGTGGCAAAACCTTTCCTTGCTGCAAAACATCCACTTTCATCATTGAGGTTCATTGCTATAGACCACATGCTATAGACCACCCATCAGCAAGAGGTGGGGGGCAGGTCCGAACAACAGTTGCGCAGAGAAGGCGTTCTGGATACTGATATTGGATACAGTTGTTCCACAAGATCTAAATGAGAATGTACCTATGTCATGTTTCCTACATACAAGATGGTCTCTGAACAAGTGGGTGGCTATAACGTATTTGGGACTCAATAGGTTTTAATGTTACTACATTGTGTGCACTATAGGGCAGAGGGACCCTGTATTATTTAAACAAGCATATACTTAAACGAGTATATGTGGCTGAATTTTATTTATGACTCCAATAAGCCTTAGTGTTGCTACATTCATTTCTGTATTGTATGTGAGACTCCAAAAGGCTTTGCTACATCATGAGGGACTCTGTATTACCTAAACAACTATATGTCCTGTTCATTGTATATCCTTACCTCTATGGTAACCCGGTGTATACAGGTTAAACTATTGATTGCACCTTCAATTATCGATTGATTGTGGAAGGCCCTGGAGATGGGGGATGGGTGACACATGAGTTGGTTTTAGCATTTATATCTGTGATGAGTTGCAGGTTGTCATCATAAAGGTCTTTAAGTGAGACTGAAATATCCATTTATGTGTCAATAAACCACTTGATATGTGAGTGTGAGTGCTTATCTCTGAGGACATTTGTATTTACCACGCTACAGCATCTGGGTGCAGAGACATGGCTTCGATGAATGTAGGAGACAAGGTTTTTGAATATATATATATATATATATATATATATGTGTGTGTGTGTGTGTAATATATATATAATATATATATAAATGTGTGTGTGTGTGTGTGTGTATATATATATATATTTGTTACACTTTTCTCTAAAAATCAAAGAAAGCCCCACACTGATGTTTTGTGTGTTGGAATTACTTGCCAAATGTCTGCCATCGAATACATTGTAAAAAATAAAACCTACTAGTTCACAATATAAAAGACAAATTTATTGCCAATAAGCTCTCAATTTTTTTTCTTTATTAGTATTTCAGTAGGACCTCTTTCTCCTTCTGATGAAAAATCTGGTCATAAGCATCTCTCATTAAAAATAAAATTATTTGAAATAAATAAATATATAAAATAAATATCATATACGTTTTATAAATAGTTTTGTCCTTATGCACAGTATCCATGCTTGCATCTATATAACGTTCCTTGAAAACAGGAGCATCATGAGTTGAGGCGTAGGGTGAGTTCCACAAACTTGTGCAACCAGAAAGATTTTAGGAGAACGCTGTCCAAAAGACTGGGGCTGTCATGTGAAGGCTGAATCCAAACTCTTTGGCAGCAACTGCGTCCATTACACCACTTGTGAGATCTTACGCGGGGTTCATTGTAGTCTTAGTCAGTTGCAGGCACTGAGTTGATTGAGTTGGCATTGGCAATTATATATTTGTTATATTCCATTTCCAACAAGTATAAATACACAAACAGAAATAGGCCGCCTATGGTAAACAGATGCTGGGTCTCCCATCATGAGCAACCAGTATTTAGTTGCCTGTGCATGATGAGAGCTGTAGTCTACAGCAGCTCCTTGCCAGAGGATGCCCGTCGCTGCACATAAAGCAACAATTTGGCCTCATCTTAAGTGCCAATATTTCTATGATTTATAGATAATTCATAGTACGTAAGCGTGAACAGGTTAGTGGTTCTGAGTTTTTTGGGGGTTTTTTCCCTTTCAAACAGAAAAAGTGGTAGAGATTTACTATGAGATGAGAAGTCGGAGAGAGCAATAGCGTTCTTTCATAAAGCCTCATATCAGGCCTAGAACAGAAGTAGATATTATAATTCCCCTTCTTTACAGCTCTTAGAAAATCCAGGATTATATGGGCTGAATAGGAAACATGTAGGCGATGCTGTGAATTCAACCTTGAATTCCAGAACACAAAATACCTTTGGTTGGATTCAAACCTGTGCTATATGCATTGCATTTATTTCTAAGGCCGTGAGGGAAGCTGCTACTGGATTTAAAACTGTATTATATATTTTGGGGATTGATATTTTCGAAATGTGTCTTCAGGAAAGAGGAATTTGGAAAAATTGAAAATCTCAGATTAGCAGTTCCCAACAGCTTCTAGTCAAGTTCATCTTTTGCTTATGAATGAATTCAGTGATTTTTCACAGTCGTTAAGTATTAATTTGCAGAGATGGGTAGTAGCTAGGTTGAGTTTATCCTATAGTTTTTTGGGGGTATTTGTCTGGGTTAGTGTTAATGGACTATACATCACAGCACCAGTCCTGCTCCTTGTTATACCCAAGCAATCTTATTCCACTGTGTCAGGAATTCCAAAAAGAATCCCCCCCTTTAGATTTTGTAAAGCATGAACAAAAATGAGTTACCCTTATAATGATAATGCTTTTCTACATTCAAGCACAGTACCATTACTCTTATCATCTGGATCCTTCAGCAATTGGGGATTACTGGATAGTGCATCGCTTGCCCCTACTGTGCTGAAGGTGTTAATGCAGCTCACCAGAAATGGCTATTTATATATGGTCCCAGAATCTGGTAACCAGTGGTAAAAGTTTGTTGGTAGAGAATAGTACAAAGTACCTATTGTCTTATTATTTACAAATTAAAGCATCATTTTTAGTTATAAAAAAAAAAAAAAAGTGGTCTATATTCAAAAGGCCCGCTCCCTTTCTCCTAGAGCGCCAACCTCTCAAACATGCTCTCTCACAGCATTTCTAAAGGCAGCACTCCATCCGCTATATGAGTCCCAGGTATGTACAAATAGTGTCAGTAGCCAGCAGAATATCACCTATAGTGAAACAGGTCTCTGTACATGACTGGTATTTTGCTGTCATCCACAGGCCTTGGTAAGAAGTGTGTGAACTTTTGGTGTCTCTTAGTCTTGGGTCCGTATCTTGGAGAACCGTCTTTGTTTAGAGCCACATAGAATTGCTTCTCTGAGTCCGAATGTTTATACAATGTCGATGCATAGGTGTTGTACCAATTCTCTTCAAATTGCTCGCGGAAAACACATTCTCTGTTCAGTTTCTTCTGTGAAACAACAAAAAAATGTACATTAAGTTTACACGTTTGAGTAATGAAGAACCGTATTCAGACCCTGGCTGTGGTACTCCTGCATCCCACTGTATGGAGGACCAAGTATATTTTACCGATTTGTATCTTCTACCATAGGAACATTAGGCAAATATCAGCAAATTATCTGTATATTTTAAATTCTTTCAAGGCTGAGTGATTCTGATCAGTATCAGCTAGAAACACCTAATATTGTGTAATTTGTGTACAGTAAAGTAAGGCAGCAAAACATTTGTTAAGATAAATTGAGATGATTAAATTATATAAAAACAAATTTAAAAAAACCCAAAACGAAAACTTTGCCAGAAGTTTAACTTGATTCCAAGAATGCAACAGTCATTAAATGTACATGATTAAGCAAGCTGGCATCTGTATTAAATAGGCCAAAATATAATATAAAAAATATATGTATTAAATGAGGCTACTCCCATATAGGATTGGTTCAAGCTCAAGATTTCTGTCTCAGGTTAGTAAATCAGGAGGATTGCAAACCGAAAGCGGAAATAATCTCGCCCTCTGGTCCATGGCCCTAGGAATGTCCCACGGGTCCCATGTGGAGGACCTCTGTCTTCCCTGTATTATTTATCTGTATTGGGTGGATTTGGTGAATTTTACTTTCCGCCTACATTGCTCAAAACTCATTTTCTTATTAAAACCAAAACCAAAGCATAATACAGTGTTCCTGTCATATAGAAGTTAGCAAAGAGTTTATTCTAAATAATGAACATCACCAACGCCACTGATTGAGACCTAAAAATTTTTTTTGCCTCTCATACACTCTCTTAGTGCCACTGAGAGTTCTAGGAGTCCTGAGCAAATATGGGTAAGGGGCATAAAGTTCTTTAGAAATGATGCGCAACCCAAGAAAGGACGTTTTTGGTAAAGTTACCAAAACTGTTGCCTCTCTTACATTGGTGTATATTTATAGACGCCCCATGCAGGGTAGGTGGTTATATAAGGCAGCATTGTCTATACCCCTACATAAGGTATCGTCTTTATGTGTTCTGAGTAGGACCCTGGATAACAGTGGGTTAACATACTGTATATTTTTGTACATGTATCCTCCCAGCTGGTGCTCTGGACCAAAAATTTTTTTTTTTCCTTGGACTGAGAATGTTTTCTTTTTAGCATTGCTAATTGTGTCTTTGATCATTTTAATAGGAAAATCTCCACCTGTACATAGATTTTTTGAAGATTGTTCCCTTATGCCTTGGCACAGACAATATATGTTTTCAACATGAATTTTACAGCTTTGACTTAAAAGAAGCTGGCTTGCAAGTGACACATAGCAGGGCCAGCTCAAATCCGCAGAGGGAAGAGAGCAGGCTATTGTAGAAACACATTTTTAATCATGAAATGACTACCACATGTATATATGTTTCTGAAAAACGAGACTCTGCAGAATTTTTTTTTTGCGTTTTTTTCTTCTTCAAAAGAAATAATTTAGCAAAACCAGCAGAGTATAATGCAAAGTAAATATCTGCAAAAATGCACCAGTTTCCCCAAAAATGCGAGAAGGATGTGTGATACATTGAAAACCAACGCATAAACACCTTTTGAGCAATTAAGTGGTTAAAAAGAGATCAAGATTGTGCCCATCCCCCACTCCGTTCATTTTTTTCTATATTCTTTTGGCAGTAAAACTGCTGTGATGTTCAGTCTAGAAGGTGAAATATAATGAGCTATTTGGCAATGGGTTCTGACAAAAGATATATAGGATTTAGTGAGAGCTATTTTTTTTATTCTTCACTTTACTTTAGTTGAGTTTACTTTGCAAAACGATTAAACCCAAATCCTATATCTGAGTGGATTAGTGCTCAGAAATGTAGTTCACAATATGAGTACTACAAACTGTGATTCCTAATTCTATTCTGCTGTCATAAGTATATTTTAGTTAAATAACAGGTAGTCAGCTACAGGTTACTTACCCCTAGTCAAGGACAAAAGAATGAAACCAGGTAAGTAATCCACTTATCTAAAAAAGTAATTTAAAAAACATAAACTAATTTATTAAATTCTGTTAGTACCCAGCTCTTTCCTTATAAACATATTTCTAGTTAACAGATAGAGCTGGACTTCCTCTTAGACAACTAGAGTCATAAGAAGGACTCAGCCTTTAGGGTCCAAGGGTCAGGTGATGAGATTAGAGAGCTACCCAGACCCACTAGTGTTGAATCATGGAAGCCTAGTATTTTGCAGTGAAGAACTAAAACCTTCTCATATGATGTCATCTGCTGCTTCAAATCATCAGGCAGTGCACAAGAGAAGCAGGGGAGACAAGGACCGCCGGTAAAAATAAAAGGTCACTAAAAAATTTGCTTTTTTTTGGTTAAAAGAAGTTAATTCTGTTTGAAAGAGTGGGGGCCCTTAACCCAAGTTCAGTGATTGATGTTGTATTTCAGTGTTAGTCCCAAGAGAAGCCCAAGCCTCTATCTACATCATACAAGGAAAATGGATATAACTGTACTAGACCAAATGAAGATGAAGCATTTAGCTGAAGCTGATACCTTTTATTGGGTCAACACAGAAAAAGATGCAAAGACATATACTTCAGTGGTCTCTTCCCCAAATGGAATCAAGGTGCTGTACACAGCATTGGGAAAGCCTACAGATGTATGTGATATATTGTGACTCATTGGTGTGCGTGTTGGCTTTTTGTGTTTATTCTAAATACTTTATTAAGATGTAATGACATCGGCTTGGCTGGTGATCAGACCACACCATAAACAAGTTGTTACAGGGACAGTAAAGACCCTGTATTTTTTAGGGTTTTCATACACATGGACTCTGATGCATTTTACGCGCATCCAGATCAATGCCTGGGGTCCATGTAAAATGGATTCCAATATACATTTTACATGACACCAGGGCCAACATGTTAAGGAGGCTGCTTCACAGTGCAGCCACGTGAATTGTTAAGTCTAAAAGACAGTTCTGTTCAGTTTTTATTAACGTGGTTAAACCTTTAGGTATATGGTTAACCAGCTGCTGTGCAGGGCTCCACTCTTCCAAGTTCCAAATTCTTTCAAATACACAATCTTATGCCCCTGGGCATTAAAGCAGTGAAACTTTGCCCGTAACCTAATTACTAAGGTTCTATCATCTTATGAGATCAAGATTCATTCAAATTAAAGAATGTGATTATCATAAGACAACACAGCTTGATGAAAACTGGGTGAGGCTCTACAAAAACCAGAAGGGACACTGTATCGTAATCTGTGCATTCCACTTGCCTCCTGAGCTATGGGAATTTTATATAAATATCATAACTCTAAGTAAGGATCTCCCAGTGTAGCATATATCCATAAATATATATATTAGTAGAAGGAAATTTGAACTTACCGACCCATACAGTTCTCCTCCCTCATTCATGGCCAGGTACAGTCCAGAATCCACTCCACGGATGCTAACAAGCCCAACTGCCAAGCTAATGAACTCCAGGATTCCTAAGGAACAAAGTGACACTATGAGTATTAAAATGTAAAAGGCAGAAAGTGATGTAGATAATTAGTCAGGTAAATACCTATTCTTGATATACATTAAAGGGACACTTCAGCCATCACCTGCCCTTAATTGCATATGACAGATGAGTGTCCGTTCACAATGAATGTTCTTATTCCCTTGCAAATGTACCTTTGCCTGCCCCTAGCAACTTGTTGGCTGAATACATCTCCTCATTGCCAAAGTGCCTACACACACACACACACACACGCAGTAGTTCCCAGGGGATCTAACAATACCCCCATGTGTATGCACAGAAATTTCTAGCATTCGGTGCGAGTACTTCCTTGCTGCTAATTGGCTGCTTCAAGCAGCCCAAAGTGCCATAAAAACTGGAGAACTTCAACCTGTATGGGGGAAAAGCCATTGCTTCAATGAGAAGCTGCAGTACACCAACCTCTCTGCAGGCTTACTTTTCATGCCACCTTTGGCATCACTGGCAAGAAATTGCTCCCACTGAAAAAAGTGGGAACATTTTATGAGCTCCTGAGCAAACCAGCAATGCAGCTGACTGGCTGCGAGGATCGCTTACGTGTGTAGTGACAAGCAGTAAACAGGTTTAGCCAAACATATCTCCTGCAAATGACGGCGTTCAGGGTGGGAAAGAAGCCAATGCATGCGGAGAGCGCATAATGCTGAATGAAAATGGTAATTAGACGGAGACACTAAGCTGTCGTGTGCATTGAAGTGACTGGGAACAATTATCCAAAGTTTTATGACATTTTCAGAGTAAGAACAGGAAGAGCATTTTATTGTGGACAGTATATCTCAAACCCAGTAGCATGCCATGATTAATCTCCATTAAGGCTAGATATCGGGGACAGCAGACTATGTGAACGTGTGCTTTATAGCGGTAAGGATGTAATTATGAAACAGCATAAGGAATGGCAAAGAGTATACCTCCATCCTCCAAAAAATTAGGTACGATTTGTACCCAAAAGACGTCAAGCTCCACCAAAAGAGAATCTGGCTCTGAAACTTCTAGACATGTTTTACTATTGACCTTTCAATATCAAAGGCATTTAATTATTATCCTGTACAACCAAATAATACAAAACTTTGGCAGAAAGCTCAGGCTATAGGCCAGATGCAGGCTCTAATAAGGTCCCAAGTGAAGCTCATTTGGCTCAGCAAATACACCTAGCACCACACCTAGATTGAGCAAGCTCTTATGCTTGGTTTCCCTTTGATTCCATCTGCACAGCCAGGATATCATACTCCAAGATCAATATAACAGTATAAAACCACTATATAGGTTCACTACAAATGCCAAGTGTTAGTAACCATTTAAGCCCCATAACTAACATCATCAGTTAATTCTTACAGAGGGAAAACATCTATCCACAGACTAGATGATCATTTCCCATTTGTCGTTGACTCACTAAAGGGTGGTAAATGCAATAATATCCAATGGCGTCTTGCATTATCTTCTTTCTGTACAGTCCTAGTTTTCATGCTTGAAGGACCCTTTCCTGACAGAGAATAAAAGACCTGGAAATGACCCCCCGATCTATTAGAGCAAAATGGATTACTCATCTGATTACTCATCTTAGATGTGCAGGTGCTTTAATCGTATGGCTTCCAGGAATATCGATTTATTGGGGAAATGGGACAGGGAAAAACAGAGTTAAGGCGGAAGAGGCTTTAAGTGATGCTGCCTGTATGTTCTCAGGTGATCATCTACTGCTCTGTTATAATAAACCACAGAGGTAGCATGTAGTGGTAAAATAAAAGGCTGCATGATTTACAGTACAGAAGAGCACCAGCAGTCGTCAGCTCCATATGGAAGCTGTTTATTGGGAGCAATTTCAGTCAAAACATAGTACGTGACGTCCTGGTCATGCCCCTTTGTGCTCTGATGCACCAGATGCTGTAATTAGGCAGCAGTTTGGAAGCACATGCTTCTCCTCATAACACCAGCGCTGGCACGAGACAGCATCCAGCTGTAATACGCAGGCCGGGCAATCAATGGACATCCAGTGACTGCTAAAGTGCAATTTCCATCACTGCTTGCCGAGAGTGGTTAGGCTTCCAGTTCCATGACAGTTAGAAGCCAACAAGAAAACATAGGAAACACCATGCAACTAGTGAACATTTTGGTTGGGGATCCATTAAATAGTTTGGTGTACGTTTCTGCAGGAATTTAACAGGATTGGATCGGTTCCTTTAGAAGCAAAGCGATATGGACGCAAAGGTCTAATCGTTAGATCGCTCCATTGGAAGTGATGAAAGCATCTTTTGAAGCTGAGCTTGCTAATAGTACTGTAGATTGTTTCATAAAGAGTGATTGCCCGGATCACAATAAGGAAAGGAAAACACCCCAAATAAATATATGCAGAATAAACAACTGTGATAATAATCTATAAATTATAAGTGTTTTTACACTTTAAAAACTATGAGTGATCGATAATAATAATAATAATAGTATTTAGTATTATTCAGATCGTGTGATCTGACCAATGTCTCTCAACACAAGGTCTATTTTAATTTTTAAATTATTAAAAAAAACCGATATGGTTCAGCGTAGCAGACATTATGTTTTCCCGCAGAACTCGGAAGAGGCAGCTGATGGGGCAAATACACATCCACCCACAATGACAGCCCTATTCTATTCCTTAGCATCCTTCTTTTAGTTTTAAGCCTTGTTGACAGGAATAAGTCAACAGGAAACAGTTAGAGCTAGTTAACCTCTTCCCGTAGAAAGCCCATTATCTCAGGTGAGAAATAAATCACTTCCTTTTGTTATAATATTCATTATAAAGTGTTGTTCAGAGACTGAATTAGTTGTCGCCTGAGGGTGTTTTCCCGACGACCTCTACAGGGGGCTGCATGAAGATAAAATGGGTGAGACGACGTGCATTGTATTGGGCACTTAACAAAAAAACAAAAACTAATTTCAGTTCCAGGAACGAAACAAATGGTGTCAAGAGAAACTACATGTTGTTTCAGCATAACTATGGGACGAGCATTTGTGAAATCTGCCAACTTTTTTGTGAAACCCTAACATCATGTCACGTAGGTGGGCTTCCTGTCATGCCATCGTGTGGCTTTGACATAAAGAAAATAAAGCAGTTTATTACATGTATTTATTATTACGGAATTTCTAAAACCCATTGAAATGCACTTCAGTTTCTGATATCTTTTCCGGCCCCCGTGAGTTAACGGGAGCATCTGTAATTTTAATGAATACCCAAACGATATTATTAGTCATTGATAACAACAGATATGTTGGTAAAATTAAAAATAAACACAATGACCTCCTACAACCAGGGCAATAAACAAAACCAAATGCAATATTTCTTTACATGACTATATACTTAGTACTGTGCATAGTATCATTCGGATTGTCCCTGGGAAGTCCTTGTCTCATAGACTAAGGAGATGTCTCCTAATTTTGATGTCTTGAGGACTGGTCCCTTGGCATATTAAAATGGATATAATCATAAATGGTTAAACCTGTAGAGGAAAGAATAAGATGACAGACGTGCTAAGTTTTGTTTGTCTAACATCATAGAGAGAACAATAAACATTTTGAATAAGTGAAACAGCACCTGTCTCTGTGATCTTTTCCTGCAAGAAGGCCTGAGTTGGCCGTCTATAATGCAAAGTTAAATCTGAGAGACCTTCCAAGGGCTCTCATGGCATTAACTAAGCATTCGTTTTGTGACATTGTAAAGATTGTCTGATCATGTCCATGTGACAGCCTGGTATGACTGCACGCTAGCCATGCAACATCTCATTTTGGGGTAGCTTCAGCACAGATATAGCAGAAATAGCCTATTAATAATGAGTGATAATGTAAGGGAACCAGAAAATCTCTGACACACCAAAGGTTTCACCCTCAGCATGTATATTAATTAGGGTTAAGCAGAGAAACTTTGACCTGCTTGCTATACGTAGCTCTCTGTAGATTCAGAGAAGGATCCTGTCTATGACCTGTTTCATGGCTCCCGCTCTAAAGAAAACCATTCCACAAAAAAAGCAGACTTGAAGAGGAGAAAATGCTGTGTTGATGTGTCAGTAAAGAGTTAACAGCACATGAAGGTGCTGTACACAAGTACACAATATAGTAGGCTTTCGGGACCCGATTCGGCACAGATTTATGTAAAGACACGAGTTTCCAATAAACTCTATTGGGCTTCACTTTCAAATCCAGCACAAAACTATTCATTTTACACTGCCTCGGGGAGCGCTGTAATGTACAGACCCAGAACGTCTTATATTGAATGTCTAGACAAGTTCACTTGCACGGATAATGGAGAATGAAACACTTATGGAATGTTACGTGTTAAAAACACAGTGTAAACCTATAGAGGGGTAGGACAAGGACCAGATGGAACAATCAGACAGAGACAGCTGTGATTTACACACTTCTCCCTATTTTTAAGCGAGAATGTCTGCCTTCTATGGGATTACCCACTGAGGTCTAAGGAGGGGATGGCTGGCTCAGACTCTGAATTTTCTGACACAGACATTTTTTTATTTCAGGAACACCTGTCAGCTTTTTCATTCTTTTTTTTTTTTGCAATTCCGACTAGTTTATGGCATAATTTTTTATGATAAGTGTTTTTTTCGTTAAAATGTTCTGTATTTCAATAGTGTAATCCATTTGCTTCAAAGACTGTACTTGGTGCTGGATACCTAAATTTGTTTTAGCATCAATTATATAGCAAGCCACAGAGACACCTGGGGTAAAGGGATGGGATATTTTGTATATCGTTCAGAAGCTGCTGGAGAAATAAGAAAAGTAAAAAAAAAAAAAGGGGGTATAATTAGTACAAGAGGTAGAGGTACCTGCTGATGAGGGGTTAATATTACTAGAACCTGTCTGGTGAAATGGTACATGGTTACAAAAAAACCCCTATATTAAAACCACACTGCTTATTTATTTTTTGTTGCTTTAATATCTTTGTCCCCAACCTGTCGCCATGCCATTATTATACCATTTTATTTACCGTTTTCAGAATAAAGTATATGTTTTTTACAAAAAGGCTTATTTTAATAAATGTGTAACTTGAAAGAAAAGTATTGCAATGCGTTAATGCTTTGTGGAGTCACATCTATATAGGCAAGAGTTGGCATAATCTAACAGAGCATAAAATATTTGATTTCTGTATTTTGGCTGATTGGGGGAGCAATTTTCTTTTTGTACGATTCACTTCCTGTTGTGTCTTGTAGCAGTCTGCTGGAAACGCAGTGTACTCTTACGAGCAAGTGCCAAGGATAATTGCTTCCCTCAGCCCACTGGAAACCAGCATGTGAAAATTCCAATATTTTATGTTCCGTTATGATCCTATTACACATATAGTTGTGAACAGGATGAGAAAGAACTTGAACTTTTGGTATGGTTTAGCTTTAAACAGTGTTCAATAATTGAGGCTTAAGCATTAAATCATTAACTGATTTGATTTTTGTTCGGCTTTGTGTGTCTTTAGGTAACACATCGCCACAAATGTTGACAGATTTCTTTATTTTGTTATTTCATTTTGTCTCAAGGAGATTTTTTGTAAAATACATTTATTTTCCATGCACAGTAAATTGTAATGTCATGGTAAATGTTATCTGTTTGTATTACCCATCAAAAGCTGGTATTGAAAATTCTGATAACCCAAAAAAAGTGAGAAAAAATGTTAAATAAAACTTATGAAAACTGAAACTAGCTGTGTATATTTTTTTATTTCTTATACTGTATTATAAATGATGGCTTCTGGTCATTTTGCATAGGACACATTAGCTTTTAACCCTTTACATCCTTTAACATGATAATGTTTGACTCAAAAAGTCCATTGTGCAACTTGCGACCCTAGTTCACCCTTAACAATGTATTGTTGAAGCCGAGGCACCTTGGGTTTTTCAATCCTTCCTCTATAGGTTTGCTCATCTGATTTTGATTTTCATCCCTATTTATAAATGCGGATGCTAGGGAACCCCAAATCACCCCATACATTGTTTCCTTTCCATGCCTTATAATCTTTTCAGTAGTGAACTGCTGATGGCCCATCTGAGACTAAATTGGATAATAGGTTTATTTCAAACATTTGGAAAATAAAGTAACAAAAATTAAGTAAAGACACAAATGCATTTGGTACTTATGGGACCTTCTACTGTTTAGCATATATGAGGCGCCCCTCTAAAGTGCGAGGCTTGTGATCAAATCGAATTAAATATGTTATCTTAGCAAGGAAATTCAGCAAACGGATAAGTGCATGGGAACCTGCACTGTGATTCTGGAAAAGGGATGTTGGGAGGGTAGGACCTGGGATGTGTTGACTAATCCCAGACATTCCTTAGAAAAAAAGTAATGTTTTTTTGTGCACCTGCACATAAAGGGAAGTTGGAAAAAAAGGAGAAGCTGACATTTCTTGAAAATGAGCACATTTGTTTAGCATTTTAATTCTACCCAAGCGGAAACTGGAGGGGAGAGATGATTTATATTAATCGTGTAATTAGTTCTGTATGTGGCACTGGCGGCTGCGTCTTTTGGTTGGTATGTGGGTTGGCACAGAAGGGGTTAACCCCTTGAATGCCAGACAGAGTCTGCGGGGCATCGCAGAAGGGACACGTAGAGGAAGGACACCTGTTTCCTCTTGGGTGGGACACACCGCAAGAGCATGGGAGAGGGTCACTGCATATCCACTGCTCCAGGGCACACCTGGAATTTAACTCTTTTGCCGCAAGAAAGAATGCAGCTCAATGGTACATATTGATCACAGCAATGCAGATCATTGCCTGACCTGTTACAGTAACTGTTAAGCCCCAGTTAACTAAATCCTCCGCTAACTGCCATCTCCTGTTCTAGTGCACCTAAAATAGTAGTCACCACTTACTTAAAAGCAGCTACAACTTAAAAAACTAACAAAATAAAAAAGCAATGCGTAGCATGAGCCTCAATGTAATGCAAAAGTGATAACTTTCAGACTTCAATAAACTTTCATGTGCTTTTTATCAATGAGGTTCATATACCTCAGGTAATTAGTAAGATAGTATGTGCTGGCTGAAATCAGGTACAAGAGGAAGACTACTCCTTGGCTGGTGGGGCAATAAATATTTTCAAATAAATGTTTGTTATGCTGGGATGCCTGATGTGCTCTCCTTTTATCTGCTTGTTGACCAAAATAATTACTTACTGCACAACATCAAGGAATAAATGGATGCAAACAAAACAAAAAATGTGAAACGTAACCAGTGGCCATCTCCTAAAAATAAAGAAATACATTAAATCCATTCACTGCCAAAGGTCTTAGTATCTACAGGAGGACCTAAATGTTACAATACATTAAGATCCCCAGTCCTTACCATATATGCCTTCTAAAAACTGCGATATAGTGAATTTTATTCAGAAACTAAGTTGAAAAATAATCTAGATCTTAAAGGGAAGACTGAAATAAAAATAATCAGTCCATGAACACATAATCCTATATTTCACTTGCCAACCCTAAGGGGTTTAAGGAGTTAAAATAAATGTCCTTATCTAATAGAATGGAGCACTTAAAATGATGTGCTAAAGTAAAAAATATAAACCATTGGGCAGTACTTTTAACCCTTTAGTGACTGATACAAAGAAAGTAAAATATAGAAAGTAAGCAAAATGGACTAGGCCATTCACTAGCAAAATTCTGCAATGTATTACATATACATAGATATGAGTGCATATACAGTGATATCCAACAACGTTCATTAAAGTATATCCAGGCGTTAATGACATTGAAACAATTGCCCCCAAGAATAAAATTAAAAAAAATATTAAGATTAGTCTATCACCTGCCTCATTCGCCTACAAAAGTAAACATTTTGTCCAAAGAGCTTACAATGACATAAGTAAAATGTAAGAATTGTAGCTAAAACTGTTGAAAAGCACCCAGGATGGGAATAGGACACATTAGCTACATCTATTACTGTTAGCTATATCTTTTACTGGAAGTACTGGCACAGAACACTTTGATAATTAATGTTTAACCCATTCAATGCTCTTAGTAAAACAGCTTAAAGAAGAATCTAAAAAAATGACTTAGTTATGGTTAAGGATTCTGGTAATGGTTTTAGGTACAGGGATATATGATAGATAGATAGATAGATAGATAGATAGATAGATAGATCGATCCCAGTGGATGACATCATGCACATGCCACAAACTGTATTTGCTAATGACTCTTCATCCTTATTTTGGTGACCCCAAAACACAAACCGCTCTACGTCTGCACAGCATCAACTCCCAGTATAAATCGGTCTTAATTTCCAGAAGATGCTGCAGCCTCCACCCGGAGGACCCCGCAGTGGCTGTAGCTTCCTACATCAGATGCCCAAACTCCAGAACTTCCATCACAAGGCGAAATCAAACAACTCAGAAAAGAAAGCAGCGATACGCACCCCAAAGGGTTAATACCCCCCCCCATCAAAGAGTTAAAACCCCAGCCCGAGTGAAGTGCGTGGAAGGTCCTCTTACCAAACCTGCTGTGGTCCTGTCGTGTTCCATGTACAGTTCCATTGGGGAAGATCTCCAGATGGAATCCCGTCCGGCAGTAAAGTTGCCTCCTCCGCAGGATCCCCTTCAGGTGGGCAAAATCAGTGGGGGATCCCCTCTGCAGCCTGCCTTCAATCTGCCCCAGCCTCTCGTTCAGAAAGCCAGGAGAATCCGCTAAAGGCAAATTCCCAAGAGAGGAGGGGAATCCGTGAACGTCGAAATCCAGAGATGCCAGGAAGCCACCAACCTCAGCCATGGCAGGAGACTGGCACGGGGAGAGGGGGCACGGCGTGTCTCTGTGGGCAATAGACCCTCGGACGCGGGGCAAGCAATAAGGCAAGAGCGAGAAGAAGGGGAAAGGCGAAGAGCCCCGAGTTTGTGGAAATGCGCGAAGCGGTTAGATAAAGGCTATGCTGTTGATGTCCATCAACTTGTCGGTGCGATTGTGTCCCAGCAGGTCCGCTGTGTCGGTGCGTCCACGAGTAACCTCGTTCACACGGAGAGCCGCACACCGGTGTCTCTTCATTAATCTGCTGGTGCTTTTCATAGCTGGGATCTGTCTAGCTGGGAGATGAAAACTGCACTTTATATATATACATAACACACTCCCCTTAACATTGACTTACTGGAGATTTAAATACAAGCCACACCTCATTATTATTCCCCTTGGCTAAAGCCTCCCCCCCCACCACCACCACCTCTGATCCATTGGGTTCTTTTTTTGGAGAGTGAGAAAAGAAATGTTGCTCTCCCTCTGTTTTATTAAAAAAAAAAGGAGAAAAAATGCAGAACAGATCTTGGCAGGGTCTATGTAAAAAAGTACTGATGGAATCATGTGTGTGTTTGTGTGTTCTTTCTGATGTACACAACTCACACTGCACACAACATCTCTCAGTCTTAAGGTGCCTTGATCAACCCTCCCAGCCATTACTCGAGGCTCTGCCTTCCCCTGACACAGGAGATAAGAGGGCAATAAAACCAATCCACAGGGAACCCAATCCTTGTGCTGCACCAAGGGTAGTAAATAGGCTGCGTCTTGCTGGGGTTTTCTTTTTAACGCTCAAGTCCCTAGGAAATCTCAAGAAGACAGAGGAACAGCTCAGCGAATATCAACGGGGAAAGCGATCTTTTGAAAAATGATACTGTATATTTTATGACTTCATTTTACAAGCCACTGGAGAGAGAGCGAGGGATATATATCAGACGGTTTGAAGTCTGTCCTGGGCTATATTCCCACCTTTTTTCATGTAAGGAACAGGTGTTTCCCTCCAGATCAATTGCCCTGCAATACTGTGGCTGAAGAGCAGCTGTTAGGGTTTGGGGAGGGAGGGGGGGGGGGTGAAATAATGGGTATGATCTGGGGACACCAGAAAGTAGGGCAGAGAACGAGGGAGAGGTATTATAAATGTGTGTGTCTGATGATCCATAGCCTAAACTATGAGATAAGTTGAGACACCCATTATTGGGGTAATTTAAACTGCGAATAAACAACAGGGGTCAACTAAACACACTCAGTACCTCTATCAGAAGCCCTTTTGAGGTTAATTGTCTAGATAGATTCCTTAATTCAATTTCAGCGCTGGGTCACATCAATTATAGAAGTGAGTGAATTACTGAGTGGGGTAGAACATTCAGATTATGGTTTAAATATCGTCGGGGATGTGATTAAACACAATCAACACATTTTCCTGAAACTGAATAGATGCTGTTGTGTCTGTCTGGCTTTTAGTCCTGAATATACAGACGTGAACCTTTGAATTGCAAGCTTCCCTAGTGTGTAGTTCTCACATATGTCCACTAGACGGCGCTGTTTGTCACTTGTTGTGCCACACTTGGTTCTCTTCACCTGCAAGCTGCCCTGTGGGATTTGCTTTTCTCAGAACTTTTTTTTGGCTGGAGAAGCTTTCTATTTAACTCCTGCTCTGAGCTTTTGGGAGCTCCTAGAGGTCTTGTTGTAATCAGGTGTCAGCCCATATGCAAAGCTCCAGGCTGTACACGGCTGGTACTAGTCTTTGGGGAGGGCTTACAGAACATTTTACAAAATGTAGCAAAAGCTTTTGTTTAAAGTAAATTGCAGCCCATTGTAACTTTCTGATTATAATATCATTGGATATGTTTAACAGCGATATGTTGGTGCTTTATTAATAAATGAAAAAACATTGTAGCTGCTTAAAGATGATAAGTATATAATGCACTGCAGTACTTTGGTTGATTAAAAAGATACCTAGGTAACCAACCATTTATAATTTTTTTTGAGCAATGAAAAAAGATATAGATCCCATTACTAATCAAATTGGCTGAAATATATGAAAACTCTATGTTGTTTCGGGCCAAACAATACTTTCACAATATTAGCTACTTTGAGATTTCCACTTGCTTTACTATAATCATTGATATCACTCTTCATGCTCATTAATAAATCTCTGTAGAAATGTAATATCAAACCCTGCTTGTACATTGCAAATAAGTAACATCAACCCTACTATACATACAAAAGTAATATTACCAGTTAGACGATGTGCACTGTAATCATATGACTTTCCTTATTTTTTCATATTATGGAAGCTTTAAGATGTACGTGGTTGATGACTCAATGCCATGTCCTATGGTCTAGGAGACCAATACATATTAAATGTTCAGGGTTCCTCCACTCAGGCTCTGCTGAGTATACAGTGCTAATGGTAAGATATTCTGTAGGTCTCTGATGTATTGAATTCTAGGTGTAAGGTATGCTGCAGAGTTCAAAGTAAAGATTAGTTGAAACCCCATCCAACATTGTCATCAATTCAACAGAGCACAGGGAGGTCTTTGTTCAGCAAACAGTGAATATGGTGGGTTATACCTCCCTAAACTGAGAATTTTTCACAGACCTTTAACGCTGCCTAAGTTTGTTTCCTCGCTTTTCTGTGTCCAGAATAGTTTTGAATAACTGCCGATATGTTTTCTTAGGCTACAAGTTTAGATTATTTCAGTAGTCAATTGTTCTATAATGTTTTGTTCATTTACCGTAATTCAAACCACATCAACAATTGCAAAATACAACTGAGAAATATGGCGGATGTAAAGTTACAGTATTTGTTCTGCTCACCAATAATAACTTTATTGGCTAGCTGAATAGCATTTGTTATGCCTGAAGAAAAGACCTAAGTAGTCCCAAAAGCTTGCAAACCAATGCAGTTCAGTTGGATAATAAAACTTTACATTTTTGCTCATGTTCTTTCCATGGCTGGCACAGTACAATTCTAAACCCCAGTCAAACCTAAGCATACCTGGATCCAGATGCTCCGCGTATCGCAGCTAATACTAAGCCTCCGGGACAGCTTTTGATCAGTTGGGAGAGAAAGGTATTGACCTCTGCCTACTCCCTAACCCTTTCCTGATGAAGGAAGGCTAGTTATGTCCCTGTACATGCCTAGTCCTGCCTCCCTAACCCAACTCCACCCCCACCTCTTACATGGAACAGGTCTGAGGGACTTCTGGATTAGCATCCTTAGGTGTTACTCATTTCTGGCTCTACATTTGTCTGCATTGATACCGTAGACCGTAACGTCACATTTGGTTCAACTTGAGCCAGTGGGGTGGACCGTAAGATGCACTTTAGAAACCAACATACTGAATCAAAAGTAGGACCGCTGCTTCTGTGACCCTATCTATTTAAAATATCTATATTTTAGAACATACAATAAAATACATAAGGAAACATTAAATATACTTCATGTTTAACCCAACATATACATATATAATTATATTTACATAAACACACACATACATAATGTATACATACATATGCTGAAATTCAAAATGCAGTCGTGCTGCGTGGCTATACATGTAGGTATATATAAATAGACATAATATGAATTTAAGGACAGCACCAGACCACACGTTTCTCTAAGCTGTGTTGTTCCCGGCTGCAATTCGATACTATGCAGTTACCAAAATGGTTATATAGGCTTTGAGAGTCAAGAAGGACATAAAACGTGTTCAGTTTTAGCCTGAATCTATCAGCACTATTGTAACAGCTGTAAAAGGATCAGGGTTCGGGAAAGCAACTGTCTGAGAACCCCCTCCTTCACAAAGTAAAAAAAAAAAAGGCTTGACGTACAAGCAGGGAGAGAATGTGCAAGCAGGAAATATAGTAATCCTAAAGCGTCATCTGCATTTGTAAGTCTCTCAAGGATGACTAGACAATAAAAGAAATCAGCTTCTTGGAGATGGCTATACATTCTCATACCTGCATACTCTTGATTTAGGATAGACTTATCTAGTTAAGGATAACTGACCCCTAACAGACTTCTTAGCGGCATCACAGAAGTCAGCAAATCCTGCAGCATCTTGATATGATGTTGGCACCTCCAATGCACATCTGTAAGTGACTGGATTTCCAAAATCTTTTAGGGTCCTAGATCATACAGCCCTGTCCACTGACAGAGGAAACGTATTTACCTTGGCATACTCTAATTGCAGAATAAAGCTCACCGGGACTTTTTCTATTAGCATTAGGTTTAAGTTCACAAAAGTATTGTTTTGTTTTCTTGTTCTAGGTGTTGCAATACATATTCTTCTAGCAGCTGTATATTAGCAATTTGTATATATTCTAACTGTATTTTCTTAGCCCAATCTACCAGACAAACACTATCTTAATCATAAAGTCTATGGAGGAAAGAATCGGCTCAGTGTGGTGTTTAAGTGGGAAAGTCATCTAAAAATCACGACTGATAACAATGGCAGCCTCAAGGTCTGCAGGTTAAGGACATATATTTTAGCGAAATGAAATAAAACCAACTAATTGTCAACGCTAACCTATGTTTCTGCATATAAGAGATTTCCCCCGATAAAATTTCATGGGAGAAATTAGTTATGCCGGTTATGCTCCACTTACCACTGAACTTGTCTGTGCTGTGGTACAATAAAAATGTCCCTAACCTTTTCTCCAACATCCCAAACATATTGTTATTGATCGAAGAACAAAAAGTAATTCTGCGAATAGACATCCAGGTCACTGGTCCATGCAGATCCTTGCATGGTGGTGGTTGTTTTGGTCTGTACAAATGTGGTTCTGTGTTAATTTTTTTTATTTTGGAAAAGCTGAAAGATTAAATTAAGTAGTAATAATTTTTAATTAGGACACGACGATTATAACATCTGCTATTCACAATATCTTTTTTCCACTCTGCGTAAATAAATGGCTAAAAAGGCAAGAGCCCTAAGCATGTAGACCCTACCAAGATCATCAAAAAATACATTGACAGCGTCTTAAGTGCTTACTCAGTTGTACAAATTAA
Source organism: Spea multiplicata (assembly GCA_009364415.1). Lineage (NCBI taxonomy): Eukaryota > Metazoa > Chordata > Amphibia > Anura > Pelobatidae > Spea > Spea multiplicata. The sequence goes on from VKOC01000004.1 coordinate 31,601,982, forward strand.
ATAATTAAATAATGATTTCTCTTCCACCTTTGTTTGTATCAGCCTTCAAGCTCTTGAACACTATCTGTACTACAGCTCTCACAAATCTCGGCCAGCATCTTTTATTTTACTGAGGCGCCAACCATGAAGGTGGAGGGGACTGGAAGCGCTGCCACTGTCTAAAAGACAGCATTATTTTTATAAGCAAACGTACAGAAAATCTTCAAAAAAATTGGAATGGTGCAATTATGAAATGCAGTAAAATTTTAATATAAAAATCAACAACAATGCATTTAGTTTTATTTAACTTCAGTTATGTGTAGCTTGCCAAGAACTTGTTATAAATAAAGGATAATGTGGCGTTTATCTGCTTTATAGATTATGCACATTTTTTGTCATGCTTTCCATTTTTAGTGCTGATGTTGCAAAATCCCAGATTTCAAAACACTGTTAGAAAGCCACAAAACTGCCATTTGTGCCCTGTTAACATCCTATAAAAATGTAGTACATTTTTTATTGTGATATTAACCATTCAGGAGTCAAAAGTACCTGGGGATTTCAGTAGCGTGATCTAGAAAAAGTTGTACACCTCATGTAATTGAAATTTTGTCAGGTGCCAGCCCTCCCTTTGTATTCATATATATCTTGCGGATATCTATTCAGATATGCTTTGCGGATGGGTGCTATACAAACTGGGGTGCAAGCAAAGCATGGGGGGCTTAGACCCTTTACCTTGTGTTTCTCTAAGAACCAGCATGAAAGTAAAATGGGTACTGTAGGGTATTACTGTATTTCCCCAAGTATAAGACGGTCCAATGTATAATAATTTTAGGGCCCGAAATTACACTTCTATCATGCCCAGGTTCCAGGATGAGTGTGATGTTAGCTTTGCTGGAATCTGGGTATGCCTGGGCATGATAGGAGTGTTATTGCTGTTAGCAATCGTGTATATTTAATATAGCAATCACACTCCTATCATGCACAAGCAGCCAATACATGCACATCACTTTCAGCCTCCCTGTGCCCTGCCCCCCTACTTACACAGCCATGCTATCACACACACACATATTCATTCATTTACTCATTCATTCCCTCATTCACGCATACTCATTTATACATCCTCCTCCACCCTTACCTGGACTGCAGTGCCGCTCGCAGACTTCCGCAGGAATTGCTGTTTCCCTCTGTGTTCCACGAACTCTGAGTGAACTTCTCTTGTCCCGCCCATTCACATGACTCCACTGGGTTCCTGCGTCGCCTCGGCGGAACAAGAGACGCTGCTGAGCAACAGAGAGTTAAGCAGCAGGGCCCCTGTGGATGATTATTTTTGGTAAAAAAAAATCTACAACCATTGTATAAGACGCATAAGAGTATAAGAGTTTTTAGACCCCAAATTTTTCAAAATTCTTATACGTCTTATACATGGGGAAATACAGTAATTATATAATTAATTCAATTATCAGAAAACATTTGACTGTTCATTAAAGGTTTCTAATCTGGCCCAATATATACAACCAACAAAAGGCCTGATTTATTGTATGGGCCGTATTTGCCTAGTAAGGCTTATCCATGATGATTAATGTATCCAGTTAAAACCATAATGACAAAGAAAAGTTCTCATATTTTAATACCTACTCTCTATCTCCATAAGTAATATTTAGGATGCACCTGGGCTGTATATAACAATCCCTTTCAAAACCATCAAAAGGGACAAAAACATGTACCTCTGAATATGTCCAAAAGACTGGATTGGGTATCATTGGTGCAGAGCAGGAACCAAGATGAACCAACATGAATGAAATAAAAGGCAAACCTGGGTCTATTTGGTTATACCAAGCATATAGCTGCTGCCATTGAAAGTCCCAACAGATTGCTTTTGAGCATATCATATATAATACCATTTTTCAACCTAAACTAAGGGAACTACGCTATTTAGTCTTCTGATTTACTCTACAGTTAGGAAAATTCCCAAAGTTGGTGATGAGGGAATTCCAATTGGCTGCAAGATCAGCTTTTCGTTCTGAGATGAAGAACACTTTAAAATAAGTGTTTCTCCTTTTAGCAATAAATATGCTTTTAACTGAGCTGACAGAACTGTTAGAATTACAATCAATTTTGTTCGGGGGGGCGGGTTTCATCTGTAAAAACTGATACTATGATTACATTCCTTACTGTGGCAATGTTTGATGAGCCAGCACCTCTCTGCAAGCGCTAGCAAGCAGTGTAATAAGTGGGTTAAAATATATCAGGCTATGACCCCTTTCAGTAATACCACACTGGGGTGTGTCACAACCATACAGTTTATATAAATATAGCTTACACTGGAAATTATGTGGTAAAGGATCATATGAGCATTAACCAAACTGCTAATAACTTTATAATGTGAGTGTTGATGGCATCATACAGGCAGCCATTCTAAATCTGGCCACGAAAGGAGATTTCTTATACTTTGATGTAAAATTAGTACACTTTTGCTGACTTCCATTCCTGGAAGTACATAGTAAAGTGATTTGTGGTGCTGGGAAGGAGTGAAGGTGTTAATATTGCTGCTGCAGGTAAATAAACACTTGGACTTGGCACATGGAATGCTGGGAGGAAATGGGAAATGTTTTGTGCTGTAAGAAGCAGTCAGTACACCATGTCCTATTACGAGAACACTGTAAAATGAAACCCATCGAATGCTCACCACACCTATTATTTCTGTCTTCACACCTTTTTAACCCATTTCCTTCACATATGATTCTTGCGTTAATGTGCACAAGCTGTATACCAAACTCTGCTTACAAAATAATTTGACAGCATACTTCCCAAGTATCATTCTTTAATATCATCAAAGAGCCTCAACCTAAACACCCCTGTAACCATATCCCAAACATCCCAACATTTCATATGGCCATAAAGGGACACCTTTTGTTTTAGGGGGTGTGGCTAGGGATGTGACTGTGGGTGGAGTTTTATCAAGACTTTTTAGGTGATGTTATAACCTCTACATATTTAGTTATTTGTATAACCACATAAGATTTAGATTAGCAGAATAATGCATTTTATTTACGGGATTTGATTTATAAACACTTTTTCTGCTGTTTCTATACACATTATTGTAACTTTTAGGGCTGTAGAACACTGATGCAATTATCCACACCAAACATTTTAAGATAACAGAAAAGAGGGACATCAGTGAAAGAAAGAGGGATGGAAGGATTTAGGATGAAAAGAGGCACCGTCCACCTAAAGTATGGTACCTCCTAAAACAAAAGCCAGTTCAAACACTGGTGTGTGATGGCTGCACCAGGATTAGAAGCTGGTACATCATGAGCTAAGCCGGAACGGGGTCTTTCTGAATAAATTCAGCAAGAGCTGATGTCTTTGCATGTATCCATAAGGAGAGGCATGAGGGCCAAACTACCAAATTGCATTAGGCAGTTTAGCCCACTTCTCTGTGGCTTAAACTCAAGCCGCCTCTTTAGTAATCCCGAAGGCCCATTTGTTGCTGGATAAAGTGGAGTCTGTCCATGCACCCTGGTATTAGAGGAAAGGATACATACACTCCTAGCCCCGCTGTGGTTAGACGCTTGTGGGTCTCCTAGACTGACTGGGAGTTGCAAAAAAAGTGCTTAGTGCACAAAGGTGCAAAATAGGAAATAGCAAGTTCATAGTAACCTGATTTTCGGATAATAGTTTTCAAATATGTAAAAAAGAGAAAGAGGAAAAAAAGAAAATCATAGTGTATACTGTGTTTAAGGGTGTGCCCTAGACTGTGTTTTGTGGTTGCACTCACAGTAAAAGGGTTGTAAATGGCTCCTTGTAATCACATCCAAGTGTTTGGATACAAGTGTTTGGAGATATATAATCAGCTGATTTTTCTCAAAGTGCAAGAAAAAAATTATTCATAGTGTACACAATAAAACATGCAAAAAAGGCTCATGTGAATGAGATCGCAGGTGATTGATAACGACTTTACCATCTGCACAGTCCTCATACAGGTAGTCAGTCCCACATATGTATGTTTTTGCCAGAGGAAATCATTTTTCGTCTAGGTGTCACTAGTTTAAGATATAATCCACTAACGTGTTTCGCCTGTTACGGCTTTCTCATGTATGGGTGTGTGTAACAAAACAAAGCAAGAATTCTGTACATACCCAGTGAACACCATTCAAAAAAACCATAAGTCATAAGTATTAGGGATTCCATCACATTATATGGTGTGTGTAAGTATTTTATATGGTGAGGGTATGGACGTATGTTAGTGTGTGTGAAAGTATTTTGTATGTGTATGTGTGCGTGGTAGTATGTTTGTGTGTGTTTCTCTGTTCAAGTATGTTATGGTGTGTGTGAGTATGTTAGTGTATGTGTGTAAGGATGTGTGAAAGAAGGCTGGGGAAAGGAGTATGATGGGGCAAAGAATATGACAAGGTGAGATTATAACATGTGGAAGATATAATGGTGAGGTGTAAACCATGGGGGAGTTGTAATGGTGAGGTGTAAACCATGGGGGAGTTGTAATGGTGAGGTGTAAACCATGGGGGAGATGTAATGGTGGGGGTTAAACTAAGAGAGAGGAGTAGTTTAGTAAAAGAAAAACGATAGGGCAAGATATAAAGGAAGGGAATAAAAAACACAAGGGGTAGTCAAGAATGAATTTAAAAAGTGAAAAGGGAAATGTAAATTGGGAAGGATAAAAAACACGAGGCATCAAGGAGAGGATTAATAAATACATATGGAAAAAACAATAACAGAACTAATTTCAAGAGAAATTTGTGGGTTAAAGCTACAGCAAACAAAGACATTTTAAACAATTGTATGGTTCCAACTTTGTGGCACTAGTTTGGGGAAGGTGCCCCTGTTTACAAAGTAAGTCCATATAGACACGGTTTGACAAGTTTGGTGTGACGCAACTTGAGTGACCTGCACAAAGCCCTGACCATAACCCTACTGAACACCTTTGGGATAAACTGGAATGCCAGTTGTGAGCCGGACCTTGTCCAACATCAATTCCTTACCTCACAAAGGCACTTTTGGCTGAATGGGCACAAATTTCCACAGACACACTTCAAAATCTTGTGGAAAGCTTTCCCAAAAAAGTGGAGGCTGTTATAGCAGCAAATGGTGGGGGCATTTCCATATTAATGCCCATGGTTTTGGAAAGGGATGTCCAACAAGCTCATATAGCTGTGATGATCAGGTGTCCACGTGAACATATAATAGTAGTAATCACTAAAGATTTGGCCACCTAAATGAACACTAATTAACAAAGTGCTAGAATAGCTCTTGCTGTATTACGTGGGGGTACATTACAACAAACACGGGTGTTGTATACTTTACGTCTATCACATAATCAAACACATATCACAGAAAAGTAATGTTAGTGAAGCCTGTCTTTACCAATGAACAAGAAGGCTCCAGCAGTACAAAAATTACCTGTTCAAGGCTTTGTGTAAAATGTGTGTCAGTAATAAAGAAATGATTGTCAGCAAGCATCGTATGCAACAATTTCTGGAATGTGAAAGAAAAACAGTATAGAGGAACCTACATTTTCCATAGTTTTATATAACATTTCTATGAGAAACTCTACCCTGAGATTATTGCTGCTCTGCCCATCATGTGGTAGAAAGAATAAAAAAACTAGTACTAGACTTTAAGACTAGTGAAGCGTGAGGAGAGGACAGGTATCTCATATCATAGAACAAGTTGGTAAAAAGATCCAGTAACAGCCAGCCGGCACAAAACAGTTTAGTCACTAGGGGCCAAGTGGATTCCGAAACTCACGCCATGAGCTACTCAATAATAGGTTTCATGGTCCAGCTGAGCCTTTCTTGACAGGACGGACACAGTGTTCCTCAATACCTCAGACCCGGTGAAAATGCATTGAGTGAATTACTTGTGGTAATTCTGACACCAGAGAAAACAGATATTTCTACAACTCAAGAAACCCAGCTCTTTAAAGAAGCATCTTTAATTGAAGTTTTGTTGGGTCAATATAGAAAAAGATGTAAAGATAGACATCATTGTATAGTACCAATGAAAAAAGGCAATATTGATCATTTAGGGTATTCACAAAGACTAGTATAGCTCATCCAAGATTAACCTTGCCTCTCACTGTAACCAGTTGGGCCATAATTGATGGAACCATGAATTCTGCTCTCTACCAGAAAGAATATCCGGCAATCAATTTGTGACCCAAAGCTCAAATGCATTTTGGTTATGCAGCAGGGCAATGATCTAAAGCAAGTCCACCTCTGAATGGCTGAAAAAAACCCAAATTGAAGGTTTTGAAGTGGCCTAATCAAAGTTCTGACTTGACATCTGAATGAGATCCTGTGACATGACCTTAAAAAGGCAACTAATACTCAGAAATCCTACAATGTGACTGAATTAAAGCAATTCTGTCAAGACAATGGGCCAAAATTCATCCACAGAGATGTAAAAGACTAACTGATTGCAGTTATTGCCACCAAGGGTGGCACAACCAGTGATTAGGTTAAGGGAGGCAATTACTTTCTCACATGGGTAATACAGGTTTTGACTATTTAAAAGACACATTTTGTTTTTAGTAATAAACAGAATACCATGTTTTACAGTACATGTAGGACATGAACATTTGTTTGTCTAGTTTGACATTTCAAGTCCAGTGTCAACAATTAGATATGCTTTGAAGACTGCGGTGGCATCTATATTTAACATCCATATTTGTTGTAGGTCCATTGCAGTTGCTGAATGCCCAATGTATAGGAATGTTGCCTAGGGAGCCAATTCTGTTTGTTGCTAAAATAATTTCAAATTGTTCTATTCTTTAATTAATTCTGCCCAGCTGCTGAGATGGCAATACACTGTAAAATCCAGGAGGTGAGCACATATTCATACAGATACATGTGTCCAGTGGTATGTTTTGGCTGAGAACTACCCCAGGGCAGACCCAGGACAGTGCACCAGCCACCCTCATCACTTACTTCTATGGCTGTCATCCTCACTTCAGCCAGCACTTCTTAAGGACATGTAGCACTGGGTTGGTTGCTTATGTATGCTAGGCCTGGTCTCCCAATGTAATTCAACAGAAGCTACCCCCTGGACTTGCCGCCTTATGCTTAGTCAGCCTAAGTCCTGAATACGACTTAGGATAGCCTCCTAAAAGAGTTAACATTGGGTCCCCATCCACCATACTTATAGAAACCTGTTTTTATAACGATATTTTATAAATTCAGCATTTAATCTCAACAGTTGTATCATGCTCCATAGCTTTAAAGATCACAGGTCATTGTACAGATAAGTCAGTACATGTTTCCTCCAAGAGCTCAGAAGCACTTTTATATAAAAACTGTTTGACCCGGGAACACCTGTAATGTTATTTATTGGATAAGATATATGGTTTTTAACTTCACAAAAGTGGATAACCTATCTTGTCTATGCCTGCTAAATTCTAGTTTGTGAGGTCCAACTTTGGAATTGGAAACTTTAGTACTTTAATTGGCTTCACTCTGGAGATATCTAAACGTAGATACCTGGTTTACAGTCATGTGTCAATATGACTCTTGCAATACAGGTTTCAAATTGTGATTTAATTAGCATGTGTTAAAAATGCCCCCTTTATCTACTCTTTACAAGCTTTTTATTTTCGTGTAGTAGAGATACAGGGACTTCCTTTGCGTAAATGATTAGGTGACACATTCTTGCATAGTTCCGCCCATCACAAGAGAGGGCTAAGGTATTCGCACAACTCCCCCCAATGCGTCTTTATATACATTAGCAACGGACATAACTTAATATGCTCCACAATGTCAGACGTACCTAATATGCTCCACGAAGCAAAACCTATAGTGCAAGGTGTACTTAGTAGTCAGAAATGTGTAGTGAGTGGCAACCAACAAGCACTTGTCTTAGTCTTCCTATGTTTGGAACTGAAAATACTATCAGAACGAGCTTTTGGTTGGGGAAAGTCATCCCAGGACACAGCTGTAGAACAGATACTTATATATGGCCTGAAATGTAAAACATAAAGGTTGTTACTTTAATATACCAGCGTCTTAAGTTTTTGTCGGACTCAAAGGTGAAAACATTCGGTATTAACGCCCTGCGTGTGTTCATGTGTATTACTCCATGCGTGAAAGGTTAAATGCTGTTAACTGAATGAATGGGGTGAAAACCTGTGATGCTGAGTGCAGTTTATTAGTGAACGTGATGGAATATCCAAGACTAAGTACATTTCTAATTTTCAGTTGACGGGAACCATTAGTTTTACAAAATATAAAGAAAGAAAATGTGTATCTGCAGTCACCTGCTATTGAACTTGACTGACCTTCAGCAGATAAAATACTCCATTTGGTCGCTGAAGGCCGTAGGTTTATATTATTACATTAGCATGACCACGTAATTTTAAGCATGTGTGTATAATTAAGGGAAACAAAAACCAAAAGCAGTTTGTTATAGCAGAACAGGCTTATACATATATACTTATATAAGTGAGCGTGGTGAGCAGGGGTAGGCACCAACATTGCTCATAGTGGACATTTACTGGGGTCTGTGGTAGGCAATTTTATGATGTTCTATGGACCTCACAAACCTTGCCATTGACACTGGTGTTCTTGTGCGGACACTTTGCCTCTCCCTGGTGGTGAGACCATAAGATACGAGGCCCCTGCACCTTGTTATATCTCAGCTCCTGGTATTAACTTATCATAAATATGCATTTTCCCACCATGTTTGTAAAGCTTTAACTGGAAAATAATTTACTCCTTAAGAACATCCTTATAATTCTCTAGGCACAATGGGGTTGTGAAGAACGATATTAGAAAAGCATGAGAGAGAGATTGATTTGCTTCGCTTGCCTATTAATAGTGAGGAGTGTATGTTACTTCAAAATCACGAAGCTAAGTGGCCTTTTTAACGCTGAATTGTTAATGTGTTTTCTTTTGTACTCATTTGTAGAACAGGAGTTAACTCAACTTATAGTAACAAGTTATTTCAAGGATTGCATCTTATATTCACAGCCAAAAACACGGTGTTAGCCTGCTGTTTCTAACTAGTTAAAATGACTATAAAACATGTAAACTGTGAAGACATAGTGAGACTTGGTTGTGGATTCATGTAAATGTGTCTTGTTTGTTTCTCAGGAAAATCAACTCCCTGCAGAGACTGAGTAATAGAAACAAGACAATTAACCGAACAGCGTGCTCCCTAAATGATGGTGTTGGGAGAAGTGTCACTTTTCACACAACTATGAGGATTTTTTCAAAAGCAGTGAAATACGATTAGTACAAAGTTGCAGTCCACAAATCTCTTTATTTTTTTCTGTTATTAGTAATATCTACTTGGTACTACACTTTACTAAATGTAAATAAAAAGAAATTGTCTTTCTGTGATACAATTTTAATAGGCGTTAAGCAAGTGTGTATTTTGGAAATAAGGTCCGTTTCCAACATTTAGCTAAAGTACGGACATTACTTAAAATGTGCAGGTAAAGGCACGCAAGGATGCCATTAAAAAGTGAGGTGCCATACATAGATATGTTTGTGCACTACATATGAATATTCATATTCCAAAAAAGCAAAACATTAACCCCTACACCCGAAGGGGCTGTATCACATTCACAGCAGTAGTGTGCATAAACGCTGGTAATTCTCTTTATACATAGCATCATACCACAAGCACGATTTCTAGCATTGTACCTATCATTCTCTTGAAAAGCATCTGTGCATATACTGCAGATGAGGCGCTTTGGACCATCAAGATTGCAAAATCTTATATGTTCCTCCTGTTCCGATTATATAAAGACTGCGTTCAACAAAACGAATCCAAGGCAAAGGCTTCAAACGAGAAAAGAAAGACCTCCTACTGATACTGAGCTGAATGCCTGGGAGGTTCCAATAATTTAATTTACATGAATGTGGCATATACCATATTCTTGGGCCAAAAAATAGCAGTGCTAACTCAAACGGTATTTTAATTCCATTAGTCGACTGATCTAGCTGTGATGTCACCCTGACAAAATGAACATAGTTAAATTAAAGACAGTACATATTTTAGTTTTATTCTTGAGATATGTAGAACATTTTTTTATGTTTAACTCCGTGTCTGTGATCAAAATTAAACGTTATTCACAACTTATGCGGTCCCAATAATGTCTGAAACGTAATATTCCTTACATATGTAGTATCTTATAGGTTTTTTATTCTTCCAGCTAAAATTAAAACCAAAGATGAGTTCTCCTTGGCGAATCAAGTCAAAAGTTACACCCAACTCATAACAACACAAACTAAAAATACCCCCTGAAACGATGGATCCTATATTTTGATTTGGCATCTAAATTTGAATAAGTTATACAAATGTTATAAGCCATCTAAAAAATAGGTTGGTCGAAATGGAACAACAAATAATATGTTCTACAAATATTTTGCAACCCATAGTCTCTCATTTAAAAATAAATTATATTTTCTACATGTTGTCCTTCTGGCAGGAGTGATAGAGGTTAATCCAGTGAGGGAACTTGATGGGACAGGCTTATGGCTATCCTGAATATAATACAACAAACCAAATAAGCTATCCTATTTTCCTTCAAATTCTATATTTTTTTTTATTAATACGTATTATAGTGCTATACCTATAGAGGAGTGTTTCCCACTTATAGTTGGATCACTCTAATACAGTACTATGGATGTGACATTTGAATAATGTTTAGATATGAACATACCTGTCATCCCCCATTGACATGGTCTTCTCATTAGGTTAAAGGAACTACAAGCTCACATGTCAAAAATTAACATGATGACTTATTTTACCTTGAAGGAAATATAGTAGTAATTGGTTTTCATAAGTTTCTAATTTTGATATATTATAAAGATAAAAAGTAATATTAGTGAATTTTTTTTTTCTTGGCTAATGCGGTAATATTTATTTTTCTAATTAATTTTGAGGAAGCATGGTAGCCATCATAAAGCCTTGGAAGGACATACAAGCAACAATACTGTGTCAAAGAGGTAAAAGTGTGTGATCACTGTAACAACTGCATTTTGCCAAAAATAACTATACCTGATTCATCCTCCAATTCAAGAATAACTACACCAGATTCTGTTTATACTGCCGAGAACGACTACACCGGATTAGTTTGTATTCAAAAAGCACAAGCCGTCTTAGAGCGAGGTCATGCAAAAATAGATCCCCTTTCTATAGAGGATCCCATGTATATCTTTCTATTTTGCTTAGTCCTATTTCCAATTTGGTTACTCTATTTCGGTGAGAATGTGGCTGGTCCATGGCACCATTGGGACAGTTACAATGTAGGGGTTTGACCTTTAGTAGGCCAACAATGTACTCTTGGGGCTCTACATGGAGGTTGATATAAAAGTGTTTCTGCAGTGAACTAGGGGTGCCATTGGCTGCTAAGCCGACAGGCAGACTTCTCTTACCCTGTCAGGGGAAATTTCGCTTGTTAAAGAATAAATACAAGACTTTCCATCAAATAGCTGTCTACTACCATGGTTGCATATGTTTTAAAAAGAGTGCCAACAAATATCTGATCTCTACTAACATGCAGTGATCAGAAATTGCGACATCACATCTGCCCTTGCTATGAAACCCTGCCTTCTCATAAAAATAATAATTGTGTAAACATCGATTTATATAAATATATATACATTTTATAATTTTTGTTTACAGAAACATATAGGCTGATGAACTTTTGCAGCCTATAGCCAAAATGATGAGGGTGATGATGAGGGTAAGATGCAAGAAGGGTATCATACTAGCGGACGTGTATTTTTGTGAACGAAAACTTAACATATATTGGAAAATAACAGGAATTTGTTTTTTAATTTTTACCATTATATTGTGTGATAAAAAATGTGTATCTACAAATAGCTTAACTGAAAAAAATAGGTTTCCCTGAGTAGTATGTAAGCTCTTTATAAGGGTTGTCACCTGAATAGCAAAACTATAAAATTTGCTCCAGCCTTCAAGGGGGAAAATGTCCCGCAATTACTTAAATGGTTAGACATGAATGAGATAGGTATAAGGTTAACCTGAATATAAAAAAAGATTATAGACCGAATATGGTATGAGGTTTTACACCACGTAGGGATTAATGAGATTAATATGAGATTAATATGTTGTGACAATACCCATGATCTCCAAAATACATTCTCCATAGACTGCAGGCTACACTGGCACTTGAAGAGTTACGGAGAAAAAAGTCCAAGAAGCCAATAACTTAATTCCCATTTCCCTTTCCAGAATACAATGGGGAATCAGGAAACACCATGGATGACAATTATAGAGAGACATTGCCGTGCAATAAAATGCAGCGTCTGTGAAAGGGGACAAAGTACTTCAAAAGCCATATAGTGGGTTTTAATAAAACACAAGAGAAGTGACAGACTGCAGAATTAGCATATTCTACAAGATGCAAGTGAGCCTATTTGCGCTGGGACATAAAGAGGCACTTATGTATTGCAGCTCTATGAAAGGGAAGTGGCTGTAAAGGGCTGTGGACTATTGAATGACCTCCCATTAGGATTTTACTGAAATTGCTTGGGTTTCACTTCAAGTGTGAGAACTCTCCAGTTATTAGCTAATCAATAGAGAGTTATTGGCATCATCAGTTGAAAGAATGAAAAAGAGTGAAAGAGGTTTTACGTCTTGTGGTCTCCATGAACCAAGTGCACTCTATAGATCCAGCACAATCCATGTACAACCCACTCCGCACTCAAGATTTAGCACCTCATAATTCAAGTGTGTGAACATTGAGTATTCGGTCATCATGAAAAGGTGCAGGCAGCAATTATTATTGTTTATTTTATCTGGAATATCAACATATTATTTTATTTTAGCTGGAATATCAACATCAAGCTCAATCAGGTATAGTATCTCAGCTATGTTATACAATTATTGGCAAGATGGGAACTCAAAAAGAAGGCAATGCTTAGGAATGGGTGGAAGTATTTTGCAGGAAAAAAAGAAACACGAGGAAAATTGTACTTTCCACTTTATACGAAAACATCTATTGATCAAAAATACACCACTAATTATTCTTAAATTACACCACTATATTGACGATTGTACAAAACCTCTACCAAGGAATGTTAAGTATCTGAGTGAACAGGGACAGCAGCTGCTTGTTATATAGGTAGGAATTTCCAAATATTATGGAGCACACACCTATTCTCAAGATGATGTCTATACCATGGTGGAATAACCACAATTCAACTCGCATGGTCCTACTGGTGTCCTCCCCTATAATACTCCAATTTCCATTATGTGACATTGCAGTGAAACGTAAATGCCTATTGCCAGACATTTGAAGCAGTAATACAGCATCTGTGCTTCACCGAGAAAGATAATTCTGAATGTAATGGGTGCTTAATAGAGACATTTGATAACACGACTGTAGCCTGCAAAACATGGCTGTTGTTTTTGCCCCATTACTTAGCATGTATGTTACCAGAGTGTAGGCCTGGAATGGCCATCGGACACACCAGCAAATGCCCATTGGGTAAGTGGCTGACAGCGACGCCTACTCATGTGGCGTGTAGCCAGCGGCTGGATATCCATGCTGTGTGAGCATAAAAACGTGATCAGGTGGTGGCTGGCCTTAAAGTGCCGGGGCTGCCCCGTCATCACCAGTCCAGACCTGTCAGAGTGGCAATAAATAGATTAATCATAGCACAGTCAACACGGCAGAGATCAGCAAACATTACCTAACCAATAATAAAAACTAATAGTAAAAGTACTGAAAAAAGCCCTGTGGCGTTTTGAACAACTGCCCAGGGTACAGTTAATGGAGTCTTAATTCAAAACACAAAAAATAAGGCACACACATGCTGGTAAATCATTTTGTATCCATTGGTTCACAATTGCTTTATGTGGCACAAATAGAGACTTATAATATAGGTTGTGTACCATCCTCTGTGTCTGTGCAGAGTGGCTGATTTTGATAAAGAACAGCGAATGCAAAGGGAGTGAATTATTGTACCCCATGAAACAAAACCACCAGATGTGTTGAGGTTCTAAGTTCTATGTGATTATTTATACTATTATTATTTATTATTCTTTATTTATACAGATTACATTTATGTACAACAAAAAAACGCATGTAGAATGCTCATTATATTTTTGTTATTAATAGATTGTTTTAGTGTGTTTATGCAAAGTTCTGCCCTTTAGCTCTTAATGTCACATTTTAGTTTTTTAACTAAAGAAGAATATGTGTGCTGTCTGTTATGTCTGTCTATGGGAGAATTAGCTTCTAAAGGTAATTATTTGTCATTGCATTAAGGAAGTCAGTACATGTTTATTTCACAGGGAGAGTTTAAGTGCACATATAATGATATAACAAAAAATATATATACATTGTGCTAATCAAATGTATTTGCATACATACAATAACTAGAAATATGTTTGTATTAAAATAATAAGAAAAAATGGTGGATTAACTTTACTTTTAATGTACAGTACATTTATTATACCATACTTCAAATAGACATTTTCAACCACTGTGTCTTTCATAATGTATTAGTTATTTAAGGAAGAAAAGAGTTTTATCTGATATGATGTTTCATTTATGCATTGGGTTAGAATTCCTATTTATATTACTGATTACTCCAGTTCAAAGTTCAAAAACACAGTATATTTCACTTTTTGATTCCTTGCCCATGGTTTTTAGGCACAACCTATGCAGTGGAGAAGAAGGTATTAAAATGCGCCATACCTTGTGTATTTGTGTGCATGACTTAGTCTTAGACATATTGGCAAAAGTGTATTTTTGTACTTGCAGTGCTCTGTACGGTGGAGGGCTTTGTCACACTTAACCCACCATAAGCATAACGAATCATACTTTAGTATGATAGCTTGGAAGAAAGAAGACAGAGGGGGTGCAATAGAAATATTTAAATACTTAAAAGGATTTAACAAAGTACAGGAGGCAGGCTTACTAAAAATGGAGGAACAATGTTAGAACAAGAAGTCATAGTCTGAAACTAGAGGGTCAGAGGCTTAGAGATAACGTAAGGAAGCTCTACCTTACTCAGAGGGTAGTAGATAAATAGTCTCCCAGCAGCACAAGGCTAAAATAGTGAAGGAATTTAAACAGGTAGGGGATAGACATAAAGCTATCCTCACTTGAGTAAAATGACAAGCTTTGATATCAAAATCACAATGGCATGTAGACGTAGTACGTATTCTTTCCAAGAGTCAGTTAAAAACATGCAAACATGGGCACCAATAGAATATCAGTTTAGTTACTGTAGCTACATTCATCCCATAACACTTCCCTCACTGAGTAATTGATATTGCACCCCCTAATCACTCGTGGTCTCACAGTCTCTCGGCAATCACAAACAGCCTGCACTAACTTCCTAAATTTCTTTCTCAAGCCAAGAGAAAGCATTAGTGGCTAATTAAAAGCAATGTCTGCGGTTCTGTGCTGTTCTTATTTTACTTTTGGCAGACGATCACCATCTTTGCTGGTTCCCTTGGATCCTTCCCCTTCTTACACCTTTTTCCCTCCTGCTGTATGGAATTGTGGGGGCTTTCTGTGTAATGTAAAGTTAGCACTAACACCATACATAGTAACTTCACTCCTCTGAATGAGCTCAGAGTCCCCGAGCAGGTGTAGCCTCCCCCTTATCCCCATTCAATCCAAAAGCCAGTAATGGTTCATGTCGTCCTGATGAAGTAGCTCTGCCCCATGGTTTAAATACCTAAATGTCTATTGTGCAACACCTCAGCTAAGTAATGAGAAAACACAATCATTTCAACATTTTTACTGAAGGAAACAAGCGTTTGAAACCAGATAAAACGCAACTGAGACCAAGATCAAAGAGAAATTTAACATAAACGCTCATGCTAACTTGTTCTTACTAAAATGGCTATTGCTGTATTGGTCAAAAGGCACTAGTGATATTTTTGTGAACCAACATGGTTATTCACTATTTTTGAATATCTCATCTGCAAGGAATTACCATAGAGCAGCGTTGCCGAGCTTGTGATACATAGGGCCTGAGGCAGCCCCCATGATGTATTTTTTATAGTCACCCATGTGGTCTGAAAAACCCATCTTAATTTAGCAAGTCCAGACCATAGACTAGTACTGACACGTGGCTTCCTTTAAATGTTGGAATACCATAACTCTAAAATAGTAAAGCAGCCAATTATAAGTGAAAAAACACAAAAGGAAACACAGAAATTGCTGCTGACAGAAAAACAAATTCCCACTAAAGAATGCTCAAAGAACAAAAACTCTTGTTGGGCAATGACACATATACTCAAAAGTAAAATTTCACTCACGTGTCTGAGGGCATTCAGAATTTCAATATGAACTGGTTTCTGACTTCAATGTACTGTGTAGAAGACAGTAAAACTGGGAATAGCAATGCTTACTACTTACTAACCTTGCTTTGTATGGTTGCATTTTTGGCAGCCCCGAGCTAAGGAAAACAGTCAATGAGACATACATCCACACAAGCCACAACCCCAGACCAACAATAATTGGGCAGACTATACAACCAAGCAGCCAAACCAAAAAGAAAACATGCAAAAGCAGACTGACACACTTTCACATACAGTTCTAGTCTCTATACACTCGCAATTAGCACATGCTGTTTCCTTCTTAGATTGACTTTTTTCTATTGGTGAACAAATCAAGGTCCTATTGTGGATGAAAATAGTGCCATGTAATTTATGATGTCATCTGTATGCCATTGATGATGTCATTTCAGCCGGAGCCTGACTCTGAATGTACTGCTATGTACTACTAAGCTCATGTGAGCTGTTGGCATCTGCAGGCATCTGCTGGCATCAGAACATTTGAAATGGTCAAAGAAAGACTATTGCTTTAGGGGATTTAGTTTGCGATGTGGCCAGGAGAAGGGTTTCGCTGATCTTTTTATGAGACTGTGACCTATGTTAATGAGAAAGACAATTAAAATAATAATCTGTTGTATACTATTTACACAATTTCATTTACTAAAAGATTTTCAGTCATTTATATATGGGTGCTACAGGGCTGTAGAACATCATGTAGAACATGTATGATGCATTCATACCTACCAGAACTTCTGAGTTCCTCCAGAAAAGAGCGACGTCAGTGGAGGAAAGAGAGACCGACTGATGAGTGCTGAAAAGGGACCATTCCTCGTGAAAAGGGACTGAACCTATATCAGAGGCATTGGCTCTGGGTTAGCCAAACGAGGAAAGTTCCTAGGTTTGTGGCTCCTCCAGGTCTTAAAAGAACCTCAGATGCTTATTGGAACAGAAGCGAGTCCTTTAATACTGGTTCTAATCTTATATTAATGATGTCTGGAATGTTTTATTACCAAGCATATTCTAGGTGTTAGTCAATATACCAGTGGCTCATATTTTATTTAGTCCATAATGTAAGTACAAATATGGGAGCACTAATTTTGAACATTCAATAGCATGTTCTAAGACATAGCCATTTAGGTCCAAAACATTATTATTACATGGTTAGGGGACCACAGGATTTTGTGTCAATCCATTTTCTCGCATCATTGTCTCACATCTTGTAATATGCCTAGTCAGCACAGGCTCTGCTGAGCATAATTAAAGCCCTCGGGATTCGGGCCGGGATTGGATGAGCAATCTCACAAGTCCTCCTGATTGGTTGTGTCAGGTCTCACTAGTTTGCCAATGATCTGCTGCTTCTGTTCTCATTGCTATGACAGAAAGCACTGAAGAAAATACAATATTCAGGTGTTAGTACTTAAGTTTATTCCCAAATTCAGTTCAGATGACAAAAAGTGGAAAATAAAACCAGCTGTAGAGAATATCCTTAAGATTACATTAGCATCCATTGTTGGATACAGTTACTGGATATCATCAAAAGACTAATGACTCAACGCTCTAAACTTATTTGGCTCAACAAAAAAGCACAACTTCTGCAAAGACTGAAACTGTTAGGTGGGCTTGGGGTCCCTAACATCACAAACTATTACTTTGCTGCCAATCTATCACAAACCCTCCTCCTCTTCTGAAATCAACAACAAGTTAGGTTGATCTTACCTACATCTCCTAAAGGACTTGCTGTGGATATCTAAAGACCTGAGACCTATGTTGCCCTGTTCTTGCCAACTCTCCCTCCATGTCTAGGAAAAATATGTAGCTGGATTTATAACGGAATACACTCTGTGGGAACTAATATGACAAAGCGTCTTGGTTCTGTGCCTTGACACATATGCAGTCTCCAAGAATGCTTTGCACTGTAAGGGGATTTATCGATGGTACTGTGTGCCCTAGAGGCTATCTAAGATGTTTCCATGGTCTTCTCCAATGTGATGGACAATTCAACAATATTGGCAACATGCAACACGTTTGGTGGAGCTGTCCCAAACAATAATAATAACAATACACACTGAGACATACATTTTAGAGCATGAATTTACATCTTATATTAACCATGTCAAAAGGTGTCATCTAAGATCCCAAGTAGTAATTTATTCAATATATACAGCAAGGACCTTTTGATTTGCAGCAAGGGCCTCCAAGGGTAGGTGGATGCAGCTGTGGGTTGAGGCTCCTACAAAATATAAGGATTTAGGGAAATTTAAATAACATTACCCTTAAGGAACAAGTATATTTTACAGCTGATCTAATAGCAGATATGAGATTTTTTCCAATAGAGCTATAGTACACGGGCTCAGTACATGTTGGTGTAAGCTTACGGAATCTCCAGGCAACTCATGGAGGAATCGGGTGCAAACACTGTTTCCTCAGGGTTGGGCATCTTGAAACGATCAAAATAAGCTTTCAGAAATCCTTGTTATAAGCCCATTGTGGCTCAGTATGGAACACTTGGGTATGACATCATGGAGGTGTGGTGTGTGTCGCAGATGAGAGGGAGTGTTGGCAACCAAGCCACTGATGCAGGTGTAGAAAGTTCAGTCACACCAGTTTTCTAATCAAATAGCAAGTACAGAAATAATAGTAAATAAAAAACTAAGAACTTAATGCTATACAATACCTCTGGAAATGATACTCATACTCAGCAGATTTAGTCAGTTATATCTCAGCCAAGTTTTACGTATAACCCTTCTCCCTATTTTACAATTCCAGTTAGATTCTATAGTGACGGGCAACAAAGCAAGGAATTTAAAACTACCTTCCTGTACTACAAACATTGAGGACTCATGCTACATGGTCATATAATGCTTAGGCTGCCACTATGTGAGAGTACCCAAATATTGGAGAGTTCTATCTAATCCTAATGTAGCCATATTGGGTTTTTTTTTATATTTGCTTTCTATATATTGTCTGGTCAAACACTGAAATATACCCCCCCCCCAAAAAAAAAAGTAGGGAAGCACACCCTAACAAGTATATCAATGCAATATGGTGCTGAAATGCCCATGATGTATATCAATAACAAAGCAAGGTATCAGTGCACACAACAAAAACTATTTAAAAGCACCAGAGAGGGCTTTAAATTGTGGGAGCATCTCAGTTAATTAAAAATCAATGCAGTGCCATTGATTCAATTGCACATTATAGCCATGTCAGGATTAGATGGGACCAGGCTCAGACCGGCCGCGGGTTGACAGTGCCTCATACTCAAGGGCAGATTAGGTGCTGCATTGTGTGCTGGCTGCATGCTAAGTGAGCATACAAACATAACATGCAGTTTTAAAGTGTCAGGGCTGCTCTGTAATTGCCAGTCTGGCCCTGGATAGGACCCACCAAGATTGGAGTGCTGTGGTGAAGTGGCAGGCTAAGTAATATATGGTCATACAGTAAGAAGGAATCACCAATTTGTATGCTTCAGATTGGTGGGTGTGCTCTAATTTATTTGCTTGTTTTGGGTGTGCTTTCCTCCTTGTACTGTTAATAGGAAAGGAGGCTAAATGGCTGTAACAAAACTCCCCTGGCCAAGGCCTTTATTACCATTTATTTTTGATATGTCAACAAATAAGACAAAACACATAGTTGAGACATTCTTGGTTTGAGCATCTTAAATTTGCTTTGTATGATATTTTACCCTTTGGGGATCTCTTTGGGCCCACCCCAAGTGTAAAGGTCAATCAAGATGTGGAGCTTCTTGCTCTCTTGTGCCTAGAGAGATACCAACCTTAACCCACTGACGAGGCAAATGAAACAAATGTCTGGAGATGATGGTTCCCTCGTGCAGGAGAAATTTGCCTCATGTTTTGGTTCCGGACTGCCATTGGGGCAGGATCAGACTGATATGTTGATGGAGATTTTTCCTCTGTAATTGCACAATAGAGCTATAACTTGAGGTGCTCCTAACCAAGGACACGCCATCTTGATTGAGCGACTCAGATTTGTTTTGTATAATAGTTTATAAAATCCACTAAATTTTAAAGCTGTGTGGAATATATTGAAGCTTTATATAAAAAAATTAACTATTAAATATTTGTAGTGTACTTTACCTGGTCTATTGCATCTAAGGTTGATTTTAATATGGTTAACTATGCATGCTTGCTACACAGGTATCCTTACACTATGTATAGATATGGCTAAAGATGCCTCTAACAAGTACTCTACATTGCAAGGCTGCCAAGGCTATCTCATTTGGTTAATCCCAATCACACTCTTTATGCTTGGGTTATCAGTGAACTATGTAAAGAGATCCAGCCAGGATATTGGGTGTTCCAAAAATCGAGACATATACTGGATGGGAGAGCTACAGTTTTGCATGCCAGTGCTTTTAAGTATTTTTCAACAATCATGCATTGAAACATTTCCCCAATTTCCCCATTTTTATAGTCAATTTACGCCAACTATTTTCTTAAAAAGTACCCCAATGTAGTTGTCTATTAACATATACCATTAGCCACTTGCTAAACCGGCTTTGATGTACCTTCTTACCCTAACAGATACATATGTACCACTGGTTGAGAAACTCTGCTCTAAGGAACGAGGTGTTTCTGAACATGAAGATTTGTTACATGTGCTCTAGAGGTGCTATACGCACCTCAACAGCAGTTGCAACAAAATTGTCCGCCAAATATTTGGTGGTGAAGACATTGGCAATACAGTTGCTAAAACAGCAAAAGTTGCTTTCGTACATCGAACAGTGGATCCAATGTGGCTTTAAAAGGCACCAAGGCTATAAAATACTGTTGGCTGTACATCCTAGTCTGAGGCTTAGAAAGTTAATTGCATCCTGATTGCCAGGAGGTCATTGCCAGTCTTACCGGCTACAGAAAACATTACTACGTTATTGGGCATAAACAACTGAGTGGCCCTTACAATAACCACTGGTTCTCATACAACATGAAGCAAATCTTAGAGTTCCATAAATGGAGTAGTCACAATTACAATCAGTGTACCGATTCTCATTTGCAACTAATAAAACACAAGCCATGAAAACTAATAGGAAACTGGTTGATCAGACTCTGTACATAAGTAATTAAGGAATAACCCCGTGCCAAAAGAACAATATGGTTATTCCAAACCACGTATTCTATATATTTATTTCTACCATCATATTCCACAGTATTGTACAATTGGAAAACAGTAGCCTCTACCTGATATGGAAACGTAAACAATGATGGCCAGTAACTGAGTAACTAACTGACTATGCTGTCCATTTTCCTCCTTTTACATAAGACGTCATATCACCTGTAGTTTGTTTACTAAAGGGAAACTTTGCCGAAAAAGTACAACTGCAACCCACAGACTTCATTATGCATTATGAAATCCAGTCGTGACAAGCTTTAAAATGTGAGTTGGCCCTAGAAAATGCCCAATTGGCAAATTGAGTCCAAAAGGCTTGCCAATTTACCACGCAAGATACAGTACCAACCAAACTCTTTCTGCAAAGGAAGCTTAAGAGGAGTTACCCCTTCATAATGCATAGTGACATTGGGAGACATCATAATTGCAAACTCTGATTTTTAAGTTAAACATACCGTATATAGTTTTTAGAATTATTAATTTAAATTATGAGAATATCTTATATCTTTTCTCATAGTACTTGCTGTCATGTGTGTTCTATTATGTTCGTATTTTTTTTTGCTCCCAGTACAAATTTTCTTCCTCACCCCTGTATCTTCTTTTCTAATCGTTTCAGACAATGACAGTCTCCAAAATCAAACAATGATGGTACCTCTTACTCTTTTTAACCTGCCACCTGTCCCAGATACACTTTTGTTTTATTGAAAAGTGCTTTATTTCCATTGTAGGCCAAGTGTATTTCATGAGCTTGTCCATGTCTAGTCTTTATGGGCAGCTTCTTTCTATCTATCTTTTACATCTGCCCCTTCAATAATGTGACCACAATGCTTTCCCTAGCACAGCACTTGCAAAATATACAAGGCATTTCTGTGGTTTGTCCCACTTTCCAAATTTTGCTGTATGACTGGCAGTATTTCTGAAGCATTAAAATGTCACTTTCCATGGATGCCCAAACCCAGAAATCTCCTCTCCTCCATACAGATTAAGCATGATTTATATTACTTCCACTCTCTCCTAAAAAGGTTTTTTCTTTTTACCGAAAGCCCTCTATCAACATAGCTATCAGACTCCCACACTAGGCATTTTTGTCTAAGAAAAGGCGTTAAAAAACTGTTCTGAAAACTGGGTCCAGAAATAATGTTGAATGAAATGGAATTCAACAAAAGAAACAGTGTAATACTGAGCATGCCTCATGATGTTGCTTGGAAGTTGATACATTATTTATTAATTTATAAACTTTCTACTTTTTAATTGTGCAATTGTGTGAAAGCATCACAAATACAATTTCAAATATTGTGTTGGGAGCCCAAGTGGAAGATACACAGGAGGCCTTCCTGAAAGTTTTGAAGTTTTGGGTTAGGCTCAATGAGGTGAGTAAAATTTAAGCAGGGTCTTCCTTTCTGTGTGATGTGGTTTTTCTCTCCTATCCTTCCTCCCTTTTCCTAAAGCAGATGCTGAGGTGGTGGAGCAGTGGCTACGTTTAAGAAGGAGCTCCAAGTAGGAGAAAATGTACAACTTACCTTGAAAACCAGAGCTCTTTTTTAAAAGTTCCTATTTAGCGCCGAGGAGCATCTACCATGCATTTTGACTGAAAAAAGTCAAACATAAAGAAATATATAGCCCCGTTGTTTAAATAGTAACATCTTACTAACATAGTAACCAGGATTTCTAGATCTGGCTGTATTACAACATAACCCTCACCAGAGAAAGGCAACTTGTTGCTCTAAACCAGTGTATTTGTGTGTTTTTTCCTATGACCTGTGACAGTAATATCACATACACTCACAAACCTATTCATATGTTTATAACAGTTGAGGGCTAGTAACCATTGGCCCAAGTTTAACCATTTTGCCCAATAATATAGAGGCACCTATAGAGGCAACATTTTTGGAACACATGAATCAATAAGAGGAAATGGATCTGTATTTGAACAAGATGCTGTGGGCCAACGAGTGAAACCATATACTGGCACTCAGTACAATGTGGGCAACCTCAGAGCCCGGGCAAATCTTAGTGATGGGCATATCGTAACCCAGTACACCATATATGAAGAACCCGTCACTGATCTACTGCCTCCGAGAATCTAGATCACAGTAGTTACAGTTGAAAGGTATTTGGAACCAGCCACAGGGTCATTTGTTGGCTGAATTGTTTGCACTAGAACACTGGTTAGCAACAATATATTTTGACCCTGGTGAACTCACACCTGGTGAAGGTATGCTGGTTGTGGGACATAGAAATTACAGTTTAGCAGCACAAAGTTTAAAGGTAGAATTAAAATCCAAAAAAATGGTTTGTACTTGTAATATTCATTTCCCAGTTACTTGCAAAATAGCGGCATTCCCAGCCACAAAATACAGCAATGAAGAAAGAAATGTGAGCAATGAATGCATCTCATTACTCCAACTGATAAATCCACAGAAGTCCAATGATTATAAAAGTATGAAAATAATAATAATAAAGACAATGGAGAGAAGTCTCACATGTTTCGCTGCGAGGCTTAATCATAGAATTTCCAGTTCCAGAGGTGTTCCAAAGGAGTAAAAAGGAGTAATTCACACAGTAATTGTTTAATTCCTTGATGTCATTAAATGCAATAAAGGATTTCTGCAAATATCTCAATTAATTTCCAGAAAATAGCAAACAGAAGTAACACATGTATAACATGAAAAATAATTGTTCACAGCTTCTTGCTTGCTTTAAACCATTGAATATTTGTCATTGGTAACTTTGCTGCCATCTTTATTAGGGCAGCGTCCTTCAGCCACTCTTTAATATATCTGAAATGCCTTGTTTAATACAGTACTCCACTGTATTATATACAAAGATGCAGATGTACACAGACAGACAAAGAGTTTACAATTTCATTTTTGGAACGGACAATTCCCAAGGTTACCAGCAGACCAAATCTCAGGGAAAAAAATGTAAAGTCAATTACTTTAACCATGATTTATATCCTCCACACCTGTGGTTTACCCAGAATGAAGCATTTTCCCTTGGATGTAGGCGAGAGGAAGTATAGAGGGAAAACTGGAGGCTCAACCTGACGTTTGATGCTTTGTCTTGTTAACAAACTTCCTAAATGTCTTCCTTAGGGCTTTCTTCATTGTGGATTTTTAATGATCAATAACGTACAAAAGGTCACATTCTGTCCTCAGACCACACACCTGGCTGCACCTGAAATCCACCACAAATGTAGGATCGACACACAAGCTTTTCTAATAAAAACAGCTGAAGTGGGAAACACAAAGGAGATTAAAGCAAAGCCTGCAGATAGCAATTAGTAAATGAAGACTAGCTAGCAATAAAATAAGTGGGAATTACTATACAAAGGGAAACGTAAACAAACTGGCAGGGCAACTAAACTGACCGGGGTCAAGTTTCTAATTTCGTGTATTACCATAAAGGGATGAGGAAAGGGAGGGAGGAATTTTCCGACCTCTTTGTGTGTGTGCAGCTACTAGTGCTGAACAAATATCCCATCCTACAGACAAGTGACAAGAAAATAGTCATAGAGTTCACTCGCTGAGCTCTTCAAAGTGGATTGTGCCTCAGTCAGACCATCTGATTTTACACTAGACCAAGGATATTGACTGATCCACATTTATCCATCCATTCATTTCCTACACACCAACAGACAATCCAGAACTCAACCGAGAATCCATACCAACTTGCGAGGCGGGGCCCCCACTAACAATTGCCACTAATTAAATTGCTAATAGTTGTCACTTTGTAAGTCGCACTTTGAAGGCATCGCTTAATTTAACACATCTGAATGAAGTGGCAATTATGTGAGATGACTTAGTCTTAATATAACACCCCCTCTAAAATTCTTGGCAGTTTCATTATAATTCTAGAACATTCAGATTTAAATGTAACTGGGGCCTGACCATAATTTACAACTTAACTGCGGAAAGTTCTGCAGCTGCACAGCAAGAGATAAACTGTTACCTACGGTAGGAATGGATGAAACGTTTCAGGAAAAAGTGAAACATGCAAAATAACAAAAAAAAATAAATACAATTATGTACAAAACCATTTGCAGACAATGTTTTCCCACCTCAAAACTGATTCATTGGTTACAGGTACAGGTTACTGCAGAGGAACGCCATACAACAGTAGGATGTAAATCAAAGGAGGTTGTACCCAAATATTATTCTCCTGAAATCAGTAGGGATGCAGCAGCCCACCTCCAGTGCCACTGCATGGACCAGTATAAACCAGTATAAACCTAGATCAACCATGGCCCCGTACAAGATCACCCAAATGCACTACAGCTCAAACAGCCTGTGGGCTCTGATCCCCCTAATAACAAGCCCATTTGGCCAGCCCTTAGCTCTATAGTATCTTTTCCTGTACAATGTTCTGAGGCAGGACGCAGGCCTATAAAACCCTGAAGCAATTCATTCAATACTCATTTGTTCTGGTGCCTGTATACTAGTGACCTTCTCCCAGTATCAAATTGACCTTTGCCTGTTTCCTGACCCCTCTCCCATTGTTCCCAGATTCAGGTTTTAGGACCTTTGGCTTGGCCGTGTCTCTGGTTGTAAACCATATCAACTTGCCCCTTTGGATTGTGATTGACATCAATTCCGGATTACCCATCAAGAACAGGACTTGCTCCTCTGCTAAACCCGCTTTCAGCGTAATCTGCTACGTACACTGTTCTGCCGCTGTGTGAGACTTCTGTAGGGGTGTGAGGTCAAAGTATAGCCTGGATAACAATTTTAACGTCATCATGTTTGTATTATACCTGAACTACATTACTGAATTAGTAGCAGATGGTTATGCAACATCCTTAGACAGAGATTAATGTGATGCCAAGTAACACAGCAGAGAAAAAAGCAAGTACGTTTTAAATAGGCAAAATTATTATTTTTTTTTAAACTTTTTATATGTCAGTAGTTTTTTTAAAGAGTCGGTGGTTGACAGCCAAAAAGACAGGAGACTGTCCGTGAGTTTTGCTGAGGGAAAGCCCATTTCAGTTCTCTGAGTCAGCAAGTTATTAGCGTGAATGGAAGAATCCTTAACTGTTTAAGCCAAGGCAGGGATGTTCCAGCGTGCAGTTTTTCAAACCCACATTGTGCACCCGAAAATTTTGAATGAGTTCCAAGTCTCTGTCTGCTACTTGCCCCTCCTCACGTAATTGGATAACCCCAGAAGGTATGTGGAGATTTTCATTCCATGCAGCAATTAACTCTACATTTTGATGATTTCAGTGGTAAAACGCTCAAGTAAAATTAAAGGACTGCACTGCTCTTTCTTAAATAAATTCAGAAAATGCAGAATACGATGGTTAAATCCAATCAGTTTGCTGCAAGAAAAGAAGCTAGAACTTACAGTAGCTATTGAGCCATAGTATCTGTATAAACTGAAAATGACCGGGGTTCATTACATGACGTTCATAATGAGTCTCAAAACTTCAAATAAAAGTATATAAAGTTGTTAACCAACAACTCGTATGATGCAGCAAGCAGGTCCGTGCACCTGCAGAGTTAGAATGTGGCCATCCATCTCTGCTCCCGAGGCATTTCGGATTATTGGCCTGGTCTGAAAAAAACTGCTTTTCTGATGTCCTGATAACAAGAGTACACCCTGTTGACAGATATGTGCTCATTCTAAATAATCAAACCCATTTTGAAATGCTTTGTGTTGGAAAATGTGGATTTTTCGACAAATCACATGCTCTGTAATTGCTCCTATGACATGCTCGTCAAACATCCAGAAACAGGACTACTACAACCTCGAGGATTTAAGCAGATAATAAGGACCACATTGCTTTACACGATGCTTGTGATTCAATATGGGTTAATTGCTAAAGGTGTGATCGTGCTTAGTGTCTGATGGATGGTACACTTTGGATGGTTAATAGAAGTCACATTATTAGGTAGTCCATACCCATTCACACAGGTACCTTTTAGCCTGGTGTGGAAACACAGGTACGGATATTGGTAGAATTGCGGAAGCAGGCATTTATTCTTTTTTGGTGTAAGAGCTGAATCCCTGCTCCTCCCAGCTAAATATGCCTAACCTCTCTTGACAGAAGATTGTATAAAATAATTACCTGCCGCTTAATTTCCCATCCTACGTTTTCTCCATCCTCTTTCTGTAAAATAAGCTGCTTTCTTGGAATTCATTGGAAGAGCTATGTATAAGAAACAATTTTAAGGGCACTCTTAAGATGTGCCAAGAGAGCTGAGTGAATGAAAAGGTCTTTAAAGAAATGGCAGCAGGGTACTGGAATGCATTACGAATGCAGTGAAAGCAAATACAGCGGATACTTTTAAGAAAGAGATGATTGTTTATTTTTTGAAGGAGGATATACACAGTAATTACAATTTAAGAAGAGCTTTGATCTTTGGAAATCTGCTATTTTGGACCTGGACATCCATGTAAAGACAAGTAAAAAAAATAGGTTTTTGTTCAGCAACTAAAAATAAGAAATGAAGAGTTATTAGTGTTACCTAATTATCTGAAGCCAACAGTTTGTGCTGACCTTCAAAGGGAACTCACTACTAAAAATGTTTTCACAAATATTGTTTTCTTTTTAAAACAGTTCTAGTTTTCTTTTTTTTTTTTTATATTATGTAACGTTTTCAGACAGCTGCATATTAGCCGTTTGTATGTGTACTAGCTCTGTTCTCTACTAGACAAATACCTTGTAAACTTATCATATTGCCTATGGAGGAACAGACTTTATTAGCGTTGTCATAAAGAATCAGTTCAGTGTGGTGTCTGAGCATGGAGAGTCACCCAAAATATTACATGACTGACAGCAATGGCAGCTTCCAGGCCTGCAGACAAATCAAGAACCATGTTTTTATCAATGCTTACCAACAGGAAACTTTAATAAAATTGTCAAATCAACAGATACAAATAGCTGCAAGTAAAGACCAACTTTTAGAACGTAAATTGTTGAATTGGTAATACAATTGTAATCTATTGGGCCAGAGCTCTAAATAATATAAAGCGCATAGAAAGCTGTTTGCAACTATTAGCAAACACACAAAGGATCATCACTGAAAAGCTTATATCTCCTTTATATTCCTCTTTAGGACCCAAATACAGATTTCCTTCCTCCTGCAATGTTAAACATTGGCAGGTGCAGAGAAAATGTGCCCTGGCCACGCCCATAGCCACCCCCTTAAAGCAAAATCATCTCTCTTTGGCCATTTGAAATGTGAGATACAGTAATTAAAAGTTTAGCCTAACTGTAAATGTATGTGATTGGACTGGTCACTCAACAATAACTTTATTCTTTTGTAGAATGGAAACTGTGCCTTTTCAAACTATTTTTACTCTGTGAGCATTTTAATACGCATTATTCCGAAAGAAAAATGAAAATAAATGTAAATCTCTTACCAAACAAAAAAGTTGCAGTCCTTCTGCAGCAGCTGCCCTCTTCAGTCTGACTTTTCTTACCACTGATTGGCTGCTTGAAGCTGTCAATCAGGGGCTGACCCCACGCTGGAGCTGGAGACTTTTTTATGTTTCACCGATTCATGTAGAGTTGTTTGTTTGTGTACTTACGCTACTTCCCCACCCATTGACCAGCACAGACAATCCTTTTGAAGGAAATTTAGTGCACCTTCACCTACCCTGCTGAATTTAACATTCCTAGTGAAATTTTAAATGGGTAAATAAATGGCTAAATATTTCCTAGAGGTAAATCTTCATTCTGGAAAAACTATGCCTCATTCATAATCCACTCCACCAGGAACACACATTTAACGCAAAAAACAGGCATTGATATGTTGTTGCCATAGAAACCAAAACATTTTTTAAAAAAAAATCTGTGTTATTTTTATGTGATTACTGGTTTGATGGAAAGAAATAATTAAATGACAGGCCGCTAAGGTTTATTTACTTAAGATACGAGAGGTTTAAAGTTGGAATAATGTGTTTTTGCCCCAACCTCAGGCTGAAGGGGTAGATTCTTAGGGTCACACAGTCTAAAGCTTGCTCCTTCCTATTCTACTCTGCTGTGTTCGTACCCAAGACTCCCAATAGGTGCCTTTGCTACCAGTACATTATGGTATATCTTGGCTTGAATACAGGGGACTCAATAAGTTCATCTTTCAATAATGTCAAGGTTTCATTGACCATTATTGGAAATGTTTGGTTAACACATTTGGCAAGTAACAGCATAGAATCTTCACAATTAAAGGGTTAAGATTCCAAGAGTCTCAGGGTCAGCTCATTTAGAAAGTTCCCAGATATGGTAATTGTCCTCAAAATGTTAAAGTTACACATTTTGTGAATGTTCTACTACATTTTAGTTGGGAGTTTCTCTTTTTCCACTGCTGAAGTCATTTAGGGGATATGAATCTTTAAGATTTCAAAGTCCATATTTTCCGGGTCCAAGGTTCCCAGATCTTATTCTGGTTGTCCTATGGAGTACGGCAGCTGTGATTTCACTCACGTAGTAAATGGGGTCACTTTCCGTCTGTGTACTTGCAAAGTGTGTTTTTACTTACAAGAACAAAAACTGCTTGATGGCTCAGGCTGCCCTGCGATTACATTCTCTTGATGGAGAATTTAATGATACAGGCTTAAAAATAACCACAAAAAATGAAACCCGTCTGAAAATGAAATAGTATCTTTCACAAAAAAAGCCTTCAGTAATATTTTTTATTTGTACTGTGAGGATGAAGGAGTCCACCCTCAAGCAGATGTTCTGAGTCCAATAGTTTAGTGTTTTTGGCACTCTGCCCAAGATTTTCACCTATCTTTCTAACTATTTACAAGGGTTTTATTTCTCCAGCTGAGTTTTCCTTGAAATTTATACATTTTCAGACTTGCTTCTAAATTGGGGCTCGCCAGAGTTGAAAGCTATTTTTACAGATATCAGAGGACTGTAACAAAGTAAAGAAAAGGATTGAAGAGGGAAAAACCAATTTAATGAAGGGTGGAGTTAATCCTGAAATTAGCCATAATATTACTGGTATGTAGTTTTAAAGGAAAATTGAAAGAGATGAACACTTAACCCATTCAGTTTAAGACTGCCACATTTTTACTAAAAAGACAGATATTAGAACTATAATGGCTATGTTAGAAGTGACCCAGTGATGTCACCATGCCATCCGGTGTTGCGACCATGCGCGGGAATGCATGACTTCATCAAATAAGAATGTCACACTCTACCTTTTTAAAATGATGAAAGCCAGATCTCTCCAGTCAAAACTATTTGCTACCAAAGCTTTCTGCCTAAGTCCAGACCAATACATTTCTACATGGTTCCTAGAGCAAAGAGTCAAAGGGGAGTTGTTGCCTCCACAGCTTTTAGCATAACTAAATATGCTGTTGTATTTGTTAATCAGTTAGTATGATATGTTGGGAAAGGGTTAATTTAAAATTATGGAGTTATTTTACATCAGGAGAGCAGTGATCTGTGGTATAAGGAAGCACAGGTTCATTTGTTTCCTGAAAGTTATCTCTTTTCTCCTCTCCTCACACCTAAAAAGATGTTTGGACCATTCAGATGCAACCTATGAAAAACAATAACTTTACACTGGGGGACAAATAACTTGATGGTGAGAAATAATCATCCACATCTTGTTAACAGTAAGTTGCTCCCATGGTATATACGTTTCTAGTACACACACACACACACACACACATATATATATATATATATATTATATTTATATATATATTTGTCTTCAGCTACACCCATTGCTAAGGTGTACTACTACACACAGTCATTTCTGTCAATACTGAGACTGAAATATTGTAATGTCAGTGTCATCAATGTACACAGTGAATCATTCCTTCCCTCCATCTGTAGAACACTTTGGAACTACACAGTAGTGTTTGTTAATCCATGGTACACATACCATATTGGCTCGAATATAGGCCGCACTTTTCCCCCCCACTTAAAGTCTTTAAAGTGGGGGTGTGGCCTATATTCGGGGTCAAGCGCCCGAGGCACCGGGCAGGCAGCGGGGTTAGGAAACAGATCCCCCGCAGCGGTGCAGGGGACCCGTATCCTACTCTCCGATATGCTCAGACAGCCTCCCCTGCCGGCACTTCCCACGGGGAGAGTCCCGGCAAGGGAGATTGTTAAAGCACATCGTGCAGACGTGCCGGCAGTGGAGGTTGTTAACGCTTGCATCGCCGCAGCCGGTGAACGTCTGCGCGATGTACGCTAACAATCTTCCTTGCCGGCGCTTCCCGAAGTGCCAGCACCGGAAGTTGAGTACCCGTACTGCGTAGCTGCCCCCCGCCGGCCCTGAAAGACCCCGGGGAGTCTGCACCGGTAAGTCAAGGGGGGGGCCTCTTGGGGGCAGAGTGGCAGCATATGTCAGGGGGGGTAGAGTGGCAGCATATCTTGGTGGGCAGAGTGGCAGAATATGTAAGTGTTTTTTTTTACTAAAAAAAAATTTTCTTTAAAAAAAGCACCTAACTTTTAGGGTGCGGCCTTTATCCGAGCCAATACGGTACTTCTGATGTGCTTAAATTGTACTTCTGTACCTGCCTAATCTCAGAACATAGTGGTATTTGTGGTTGCAACTAAGGTTATTAACTAATAGTTGATACTTAGTGGAATTGACTGTTTTACAAACAATATGTGCGATAGATGGCGCCGAAGAGAAGTTATGTGCTGGATACTGCCCTTGCCAATAAAAGCATGAGCACAAGCAGTCGCACTAGAACTAAGAAGTCCACCAACAAAGGTGACCTTGAATAATCCTCATTAGTTTGTTTCACCCAAAAACCTGTTACCTACATGGTGTTTTCATGTATTCACCACTGCAAAACATGGAACTATGTTTACCAATCATCTGTTCTCTGGTTCTGAAAGGGTTAGTGCAGAACAGACATGGAACCATCTTTCTCCAGTGATTACTGGATCTAGTGCGTTATTAACACAAACATAAAAGGAGAGATGACCTCACACTCTCAAAGGAAAGCCGCAGACTCATCCATCTCTGGAAGTTATGTAACACTCCATCTCTTAACAAGGTAGCTGCAGGTTTGTCTAAGTGACAGAACCCCCTTTATTGTTGCTTCACTACTAACACAGCAAGCTGTGGGAAACAAAGTAACAAGTTGTCCAACAAAACCGAACTTATGAACGCATTCAATTCTTGTACTAACATTGTCTGCAGTGGGAGGTAGTGTTATTTTTTTATTATTATTACTATTGATACAGCCCATAGCCAAGGTGCCTTGCGTCTTGGAGTTTTAAAGCACTTTCAGAATTTAGAATTTATCATGACTGCTGGTAGCTTTGTGTGTGCAATGCCCTAATCAGGCACAGACCATAATCTAGCATTTTTCATTGTTAATCGCAGCGGCTGAAAAAGATATAAAATGGACCATCGAAGAAGAAGAAGAGATGAGATGTATGCTGGTAAATTCTACTTTGCTGAAACAAGAGATGAGTAATAATCTTGGTCTGAATGTTATAACCTAGGATAATCTAGGAGTAATCTAGGATAAAAACCTTCCAAACTATTGGATCAGAATCACTTGTATATGGATGTGGTGGATTGGAGGAGCTATATATACCGGTATAGTTCTTTATTGATCTACGGGAACCGGTGCAAGATTTTTCTCATTTATTTATGTAATAATTGTTTTGGGTTGTTTTTTTATAATTTAAAAATCAATTTAGAGGTCAGTTCATCAAATATTGTTCCTAATTCCCATTAAGTTGTTCTTTAGTAAACCATGTATGTTACCAGCAAAACCTCTTATTTTTAGACAACGCAAAACAAAAAATCATAAATATTAGTGACAACATTAGGCATCATTGGATTGTGAATGCGTGAAGTATGCATTAGTTGTTCAATAGAACTAGTTTTTAAGTTGTGTTTTTGTGGGATCAAAGGCAAAAATTGCTATTCTATGGTGAAGCACGGAATAAAAGAACTACCTGTGCCACCACAACCACCACTTCCACAAGCACTGCCAATACTGGAATGTTTCTTTCCAAAGATGAGCAGCAGGCCAGCTTTCTGGTCCAGAAGAATGTGAGGAAGAAGAGAGAAGGTCTAGTCCTGAAGCAGGAGTTGGGTCTTCCTCCACCTTGTGCTCTAAAGTCAAAAAGGATGTGGTAATTGACAATGTTGATAATGACGATAACCTGAATTATGAACCAGAAGAGGAGTCGCCAAACAACAGTAATTTCTCTGTTAGATGTGTGGCTTCTTCCACTCCCCCTACACACGGACATCACCACCACCAATATTATCATCACCACTAATATTGTCATGGGAAGAAAAAACATCAGTACCACTGTTTTGACATGAGGAAGTGTGCAAGGTGTAAGGATATCACAAATCTCACAAATTCTATTATGAACCACCACCCATGTACATACCACGGTGCAGCTTTGTTTCTAGGATGAACTGGCAGAATTGGTGCCAACAGCAAACCCACAACAGCCACCAGCAGCAGCAGCAGCCACAGCAAAGGTGATCAGGCATCAGCCTTCTCTAAGAGTGTGACTGGTTTTCAGAGACAGAAGGGACAGGGACATTCACTGCACAGCCTACCTTAGGGCTTTCCATTCAAGGAGTTAACCCAAATAAAGAAAGAAATTGGTCTGGCACTGGACCTTTCCTTCATTATATCAAATAATCCATCAGTTGGTGATAACATATTTTAACAGCTGTGCAACATTGTGGAAGATGTATCCCAGCTACACAAAAGCTCTAAATGTTTCGCTCACCAGGAGTTTAATCAGAAGGTATTTGTTAACTTACTAATTCATATTATGCGAGAACAACATGGAGCAGGCACTGGCTTCCTACTTAGAGGTAGTCTTTTACTTTTGCTTTCCAGTCGATGCAGCAGCCCAGGACTTTATCTTTCTATTTAAGGGGCATGTGAAAGTAGCAGTCCAAAAAAATGAAACGGCAGGCGCTAGACACCCTCCGCACTGACTCCTTGCCTGTTGCACCACTTTCTGCAGGACTGTAGTGACCTCCCTTTACTGGTCTTGTTTCTCATTGTAAAAGGTCAAGCTATCCAAGGCAGCTGGATAGACAGTCCGCTTTCCTCCGTCATATGGACCGCGATCGACAAGTGCCATAAGATTGCTGGGCAGTTTTATCACAGCATGAATGCAAGCCAACAGCTTAGGGAGGAGCAGGAGAAGGTGGGTCTACCCCAGCACCATATGCCTTAGTTACTCGCTGAAACTCCACCCAGCATCAGCAGGCACTTCACTGCATGTCTTCTGAGCAGAACATTGGGGTCTCCAACCCATTGGGGAGAGGGCAAAGTGGGTATTTTTTGTGGTGGAGTCAGGGGGCAGAATATGCATATGCGGACGCAGAGCTGCACCTAGGTGGGCACTTTGAATAGGAGGGGCACATCAGGTGGGGAGTGAAGTCTGTGCTGGCTAAGTCTGGATACCATTTCCATCAACCATTTCTGTGTCCCTGTCTCCTTTCCTGCAGCTTCACTTCTCTTGACTCTTCTTGTGTCGGTGACTACTAATCTATTAAGAATTTCCATTTTCTTTTGTTTTTGTCCTGTGTCATGGAAGAATTTACTACTTTTAAACTTGGGGGAAAAAAGTTAAAATAGTTTTTAATTTTACGTATGGTATCTTTCACAGTTCTTAACAGTAACAATGACATCTGAAAACAAAATTTGTTGTTTGAAAACAAACTCAGCAAAAACTAAATGGAAATTTCATTCAAACTGATTTTGATGGCTGTGCACAAATCTAATGGCTATATCCAATTATGGGCCTCCAATTAAACAACAATGATCTAGTGTAGGTTTGTCCAACCATTTAATATTGAGGGCCACAAACCATTGTAAAATAAAATGTTATTTTCAGCCTGGCGCCTCCATATAGTTCTATAACCCGCAATGCACACCTGACAAAAAGGCAATATTTCAGGGTGATCCCGAGGGAATGGCATCAATCCCGGGGTACAATGTAGCGCCCAGGGTCCAAGAATGATATGGTTCAAAAAGCTTCGGAAATGTCCCCGGAAATAGTTCACGTGATAGCCTTGCCAGAGTTTCATAGCAGCGTCTGGGTAATCCCCGGTCCTGCAGATAGGTAATAAAAGCTCCCTCTCCATAATCTCCTCCGAGCATTGCTCACCACAACCATAGTGTAACCCCAGAATTTGCGGTTAGGTCCCGGTCAGGTGCATGGAGTGTTCCTGGCCATATAGAGCCCCCATAGCCATGAGAGTCTGTTAGGGCAGACCAGACAGGGTTTTCCGGTCACCCTGTGCCCCCAATGACCACAGGGTTACTTAGACATAAGAGGGGACTGGGCAGCCAGGCAAGGAGTTTCCCCATTAATTCATCAGTGCACCCTTCCCAAACTCAAACCTACCCCCACGTGTCCTCAGCCTCAGGGGTTTACCGTGACACCATGTATGAGTGGTACACCTGCCCCAGGGCTCACCATGTAAGCAACAGTGCTCTATTGACCTTAACAAATTATAGAGTTATCTCATGTAACGTGCCATACATCTGGCACTTCAAGGGTTAATAGCATTAATCAAATGCATAGAAACATAATAAATACTTGTTTAGTTAAAGTGTTCTCATCCAACCAGTCAATCTCTCGCATTGAAATGCTTTTGCTAATAGAAAGCCTGATTGTTCTGAACAGG
Source organism: Spea multiplicata (assembly GCA_009364415.1). NCBI lineage: Eukaryota > Metazoa > Chordata > Amphibia > Anura > Pelobatidae > Spea > Spea multiplicata. Next base: position 31,637,972 of record VKOC01000004.1, read on the forward strand.
TTATTTATATATCTGTCAGGTTTTATAGCCGGGAATCCACATTCTACTCACATGTTTCTCATAAACTTCTTGGAATGAAAACTTTTCTCTGGATCTAGGTGATCCCATGGCCTTGCCAGATTTTCTCAATTAGAATCGCACCCAGTACCTGACATCATAGATTTTGTTTGGGACAAGAAGATATCAGTTGCAAGATTATTGTACAAAGTCTCAGCCCCAGCAGAACTAAAGTATACATCTGTCTACTGCCTGTGTGTGATCTCGCTATCCTTTTATCACATTAGCGAATGCTGGAGCTAACTCCAACTTTGTTTTCCCTGCAGTTGCAAAGTATCTCCAAACTGTGTCATGATACCCCCAACAGTGTTGAAACAACCATCATTTTTTTTTTACCCAGCAATGTGTTGTAGGTCTCCCATCAAAAAGCCATATTTAATGTTGAATGACATGTTATGATTTGCGTGGCTATTTAATATTAAGTGTTTTACCTAAGAGAAAAAAGGGATGCAGATGTGCAGGAAAATGCCTAGCCTGACGCAGTAATGATTTTCAACATTTAGAGAGCCCCCTTTTGATCTAATGATACTTAATCATATCCCCTGTTGTTCCTAAGGGTCAGGGTTACATATCAAGCTTCAAATTTCCATAGATAAGGCTAGAAAAATCAACAGTTCATTCGGGCACGGCAGCTTGCGTTATTGAAGACTAAACTACTGCAGAACCTCTTGGATCCTGAACGTCTGCTTTAAAATTAGGGGTTAAACCCCCATGACACAAACAACTGGGCTGATATTATCGACAATATATGCATTTTTAATGAATACTCATTGTTCAGAAATGCAAGTTCATTATACATGAATAATAGGAATTCCTTGGCTGCAAAGGTTGCAATCATTAACGTGTATGTATGTACACCTAAAGGAAGGGATAATTGCAGTGGAGGCACTGGTACAAAAAAGCTTACTGTAAAGTTAGTTCCATGGTTATACCTCTGGTACAAATAACGTACACATCCTCAACCTTGGGTTTTATTATTCCCTTGATAAAAGTCTAGGGTTAAGTATATGTGGTTTTCATAACCCGTATTTGTTCACTAAATTAAATCAATTCAGGTATTCTTAAATTACTTTCTGTTACGTTTACTATATTTTTTTATTTTTTAAATTAAAGCCAAGTCAAAAACAATACACACCTTACCAGATTCATAAGAAACAAATCAAGTGTTTCTTAATCAATTTAGTAAAGGGAAGTTGGTTTATACAATTTAATGGGAGACTCTGCAAAGTTGAATGTAAAATATATAACCTGCTATAGTCTATGATGGCTTTGGGTACGATCAAACTTAAAGTCTTGTGGGAGTCTTGAAGGGCCACTCCAGTATCACAGATAAAATCCTCAACAAAGAAAGTATTTTAAGGTACTTTAATATGCGTTTATCAAATATATAAAAAACTAAATCAACCAATTAATTAATCACCTTCAGGAGAAGCTGCAGCTCCAGAATTACAGCACACCAATCAGTGACTGGAAAGCTCTCCAATTTAAATCAATGGGATTGCTTTTTTGTGTGTGCGCACAGTGGGATTTGCCAGGAATTACTAGAATCCGATTTATCTATGTCTTTGTAACATGGTTTATTACTCTAGCGGAAACAAGGAAAAGAGGACTTGCTCAGATGAGTGCCATAAATATATGCATTCCACCACAGATATTTTTAGCAACATATTTCAACTTACCTATAAAAAAAAAACAGAGCATCATATATAGACTTGTGAATAATTATAAGTTAAGCCCTATTAATCAGCCTGTATTTTTAATACTTGAATGAATAAGCCTGCTGGAATGCTCTTCTCGTGCAAAATTCAAGAACCTTTAATGACCTAATAATTTGCATCTGCTGCCATGATATATTATGTAGCCTAGTTAACGTTGTATAAGACAGGAATACCAACGCCTTAAACTCATTTTTATACCCAATATTTTTCTTTTTCCAACACAAATACATTAACTCTGATTACGGGCACTAGAAGCCGCGTTCTCGATTGGACACCTTACATGCTTTAAGTAGACCTCGACTTGGCGTAGCACTGTGCTTACATCAAATAAACTATTTCCACAAAGCTGACAAATGGTCCCACCTAATTACAGGCAGAAATTAACCCCAGTCAATGCAAATAAAGAGGCCTGTGTTCTCCAGCTAATTTTCACACCAGCAGATGGTGCTAAGAAGTCCCATTTTTTTTAACAAACATCTCAAATTTCCTTAAAATCATAAACTGTCAGGAAAAGATAAATTGAGATACTTTAGCTAATTGTAGTGGAAAGTTCAAGCTGGGGTGATGCAAGTCATCATTTTATTTAGACTAGCTAGACAGGGATTGATTTTTTTTTCTTTCGGCTTTTAAGACAGATTGGTTTTCCCAGTAAGATGGTTTACCTTCAGCAAGGTACTGAAAAGCATCTCAGGAATTCCGTCCATATTAACATTTTCAGATAAAGACGTCAGGTTGTTCTCTGGAAGTTTGATACTCTTTATTTGTTTTCTCTCCGTAGTCACTCAATTTAGCAGAGGAAATGCCTAAAACATTACACCTCACCTTGAAATTCCTGTGCAGATTTTGATTTAATTCTCAGGCCGTTATTGAGTGCCAGATTTCCCCTCCTTGCCTACCGCACGCCATCCTGCAACACACATGAAGAAACGGATGGAGAACACGTGAGACGATACCGGGAAACCAAAGATGACAGAATGCCATATGTTTCCATTGTCAGGTACATTGACTATAACACAAGGGTAGCTGGGGAACGGGCTTAGAAAACTGTTACTAAGGTTTACCAGCCAGAGTTAAAAATTACTATTCGAGAGGGAAATGGTCAATAGAAAATGATTAGTTAGTAAATGGTTTATGTTGGAGCAACAGCACAATTAGGTGTGAATAGTGAACATGTTGAGTCTGGAGCTTCACTAGCTGGGGGATTTACAGGACTGCATTTTGTGCATCTGCTAAATTTTCACACTGGTCACAGCCTAGCGGCCTACCAGAAATGTCCAACATTAAACAAGCTAACAAAATGCATAGAATTGTAAAATGTAAGTGGGCATGTTATATGCGTAACTGATACATGGATTATTCCAAGGGTAGCCAACAGATAGCTTTTGAATCATGGCAGAATACATTTGAATCTAGACACATGCATAAGATCACAAGCAGGTAGAAAAAAGATTCAATCTTTTAACCTAAACATATGGTAACAAAATACACAGTACAATGCAAGTGTTTATTTTCCTCTTGAAAGCAGATCTTCTATTATTTAAACACAATGTTTGTACATATATATATATGCGTAACTGTTGATGTAGTTTGCCTGTTACTAATATTTGTAATAAAACCACCTGAGACTCCAGTCAGAGGGTGAAACAGCTCTCGTCTATATAAGATAAGGTACCTATGCAACCAAAACATGTCCATACAGCACACAGAGTTCTTCATTATATGGCCGTCCATCTTAGTTTGACTTATGGCACCGGTTTATAACCTCTCTCCAATCTACCTATCTAAGATTAATTGGGTCAGATTATGGCATCTGCTCCCTAAATTCACTGTGCAAAATCAAGGTCTTTCTATGTGAAGCATTACGTTGAGTGGAAGAACTCAGAAGCAATGGGAAATACACTGGGAACGCACGCACAACAAATGTGGGGCCTGTTAATTAAATGTCAAAGTTAGCTGCGTTTCAGATGTTTACTTGATGTTGACTTTGCTTGAACAACCCATATTGAAGCCAATGTAATTGTCAACCAAATGTCAAGTCAGTGGCACATACCTCTCCTCTCCTTTCATGGTCTGCATCCCGCCTGCTACCAGATGCTGGTATATGGCCCAGGACAGCTGTTTCTTTTGCCACTTTTTAAAGATGTCCATGATTCCTGCTTGCCAAAATTAGCCTGACATTTTTAACTCAACAGCAGTTAACTAGATAGTAAACTAGATTGATTTAGTTGATTTTTGCTTCTTACTTGACTGACAACTTAAAATGTAGTAAATAGACAAGCTTGTAGTAAGGGCGATGGATGTACACAAATGTGCACAAAGCCCATGGCTCATGGCACAAGAGATAACTGAATTCTTCTAGCCACAATCACTTTTTACTAATCTATTGACCAACAAATTAGCACAATGTAGAGCTGAACTTTTGCTTTCTATAGAAGGTAAAACGTATTATTTTATTTTTTCTGAGATTCGAAGATTATGCTGCCAAACATTGTGCTGCCGACGCAATTTTCAAAAATAGTTGTAATTTATATTAGGCATTGATAAAATTGTAAAGTTACAGATGGCTTTAGTAACAGACATATGTAATTGTTTAGACTTTAAAAGTAACTTCTGCCTGTTACATAGAAGCTATTTGAGGTAACCATTGGAATTTTGTAACCAGCCCTTCCGTCATAAATAATATTTGTCCCCATTAGGTTCCATGACGCTTTTTGTCCAGGCTTAATCAGACCATTTATAACAAAATATTATAATTACAGGGTGAAAATTGTTTTCATTGTGGGTAGTGTGATGTATATTTACATATTCTTAACATGCTAAGTGTTACACTTGAAAAACATCACATAACTGTATTTAAGCTATGCAGCCATAGCATTGCGGTGGCAATAAAGTGATTACCCCCTTTCTTAACTTACTATGTTCACTTTCAGCGCTCCCTCTCCATTATGTTCACTGTTCAACCAGACTCTGAGCATATAGGAGTTGGCTGTATCCATACCCAAAGATCAAAACCTTTTAGTTTCCTTGGGAATGTCCTATCGTTGCTTGCTTTTGTGTCACATGACAACTAAGTGTTCCAGAAAAATATGAATGAGGCAAATTGTTCTAGATTAAAGACTTTGAAAAACCTTTTTGGGAAGGGTTTGGGTATTTAACAATACTAGGAATTTCCAACGAGACATTTAGGTACAAAGTTGTCAAATCCAGATGAAACAGGACTTTTAAATATTGAGCTTGTGGTCAATAAAGGGCCAAGCTGGAAAGTCTATACATTGTTTAATGGACTCATGGGCAGTCCCTGTAGGTATTCACTGAGTGTCTGCATTCCTGATAATAATAGGGTCCTCAAATCCAATTTTCTCAGTCATTAGAAGCATTAAATATGATCGTATAGAAGAACCTAGAAACACACTAATATAAACAGAACACTTAGAGACATGTGTAGAACTGTTAGCTTCCTTGAGTCACATGATGAAGTCTATGAGGGTTACTCAGGTGAGTTGAGATCATTTGTAATATTATTTTTAATAATTTAGCCATATGCTTTAGAGGGTCAACCCTGGCATAATGCAACATTAAATTGGTGAGTGGTTATTGGTGGATTTAACTATTATGTAGGAGAAACTTGCCGAGGCTGACCCTTCATAACGCAAAGTGAAGCAGTTGTGAAGAAATGTTTACGTTCTTCTAAAATAATGGTGTAGAGGATATATATTGCTGGAAAATGCTGTTTTTATTACTTATTACTGTAATCTAAATAACTGCATCACAAAGTATCTAGTGAACTAATATAATATATCTCGCTTTCTAATATGATACAGGACTGTGCTGCACAGAACTGGTTAAAAGGGTGCAAAGCTGGCCAGGATGGTCTTGGAATGCAGAATTTGTTACATAAGAAGCTTCTCTTTCCTTCTGCACAACTAAAACAAACTGTTTTTTCACCTCCTAAATCATAACAGCTACTCTCTGCAAAATGTCAGCAGGGCTGGTGCTCCAATTTATGTCTGGCAATATAAATTATACCTACTCCACGGCACATGGGTGGGACCGGAGAATTTTGCTGCAAACTGTTTACGTATCAGAATACATGCAGGTCTCCAATAGAAGCAAGAGAAGAACAACAAAGTCCCACAACAGCAGCAGCAAAGCCAAAACTATTCTCTGTAATACTGTTTACAGTAGTTAGTACAGAATTTAGCAGCGCACATGGCAATAAGGGATGTTACAGGTTGCCTATTCACATTCCAGGTGGCAGTTTAGCGGTAGTCATTTTATAGGATTGCTTATGTTAGTGGATTCTTTTTTGGGCCAAATACCTTAATTCCCACACATCTGCATTTCACTGAATGGATCAGTGAAGCCTCAGTGGTGTCCATCATTCGGTATAAAGGGTTTACCTTACTGGCAACTGCAGCTGCCTAATGGTAGGCAGAGTGGAAGCGCCTACAGCTCACGTATGCGTGACACACATGCCAAGGCATTGGGGGTATGCATGCTCCTTGAAACATGCCAAGACTCATGAATGCCAATGGTACACTAGCTCGCACGGCAGGCTAACATGCCATTTAACTAAAAGACATCTTTGCTTTATGTGCTTCACAAGGGCAGGGTGATAGGGTGAGTCTTGGTCTTTGCCACTGATACAACGGGAAAAATACTTTTTGGGGTACAGTTTGGGGTACTGCTCTTAAACATGATCACATTGCTTCTGCTTTGCATTTATTAAAATGCACACTATTTAAGTCCACCAGGGGCTAAGAAGAACTTACCCTATTGTGGTTCTCTCTCTGCTTCCTGGCAAGTTAGTATTACTTGTCATGTTGCCAGATAACTACAACAACCACACTGCTTCTGAGCGATGTCACAGCGTGCATGCAAAAATTACTGTACATGCTCAATTCACCTTTCTCTTGGATCCTATTCTTCATATATAGACTACTTGCATGAAATAAATTTTCTTCGCCCAAAATGAACTTTCCGGCGCTTGTGGGTGCTCCAGGTATGCCTCTACTAGGAGGCACAGGGGATGGAATTATTGCTGCTGGAAAGTTAAAGAGCACCCCTCATTTTGTGGTGCCTGAGGCAGTTGCCCCTCTTGCCTCACCAAAGTTACGGTATAAAGGAACAGTCTGTTTTGCTGCTTCGACACAGTGGGAGGGAGGATGAATATTTTTTTAATCTGGTTGTTTTCAAAAATTTTATGGTATGGTATTTTGTTTTATGGAAAAAATTAGATTTAGGTCTAATTAAATTTGATTTTCCACTATTTCCAATGTACTATATGGCTTTTCTTAGAAAAAGGCTATAGAGTCCCTGACTTCTACGCACATGCATGTCTAACATTGTTAAGCCAGTCTCCAGGAGGAATGCACTGCCCAAGCATGTACAGACCATCATGTGTGCCAATGGATAATTATCACTTTATACATTCATGCATATAACCACTCGGACACAAAATGAGGATAGTAATTGCCATAGCAGTTATTCATAATACATAAAATCAGAGGACCTGGTCCATACATAAAATAAGAGGACCATTAAATATATTAAAATCGAATTCTATGAGAGAAACAATACTATGTCCTACTAGGTTCTCCAATGACTGTTTTGGCTGCTCCTACCACCATGTGTGGGCCACCTTTGAGTATTAGGACTGTTTCTACTCACAATCTCTACAAGCTGAGTTATCCATCCTGGCTGTGGTACGTCACAATGAGAGAGAATCAATACTTACCGTGATCTAGCATTAAGCTGTAGCGACAATTCTCTCAATGGATCCACCATGTACTAATGGTGGAAAGGGTCCTTTCAACAACTGCTAAACTGATCTTCACATTTTCTGGCAAGGTCCTACTGCTGCTGTGACATAAAAATATCAAAGTTATTACCAGAACAGCCTAAAGTTCACTGCAAAATGTATAGGTACATGAGATGGTACCAAAATGAAGAAGTACAAGTCATTACTATATGATATCAAAGTAAATCTCATCAAACCCAAAACCTTATTTATTTAAATTTATAACACACCAGTTTAGGGACAGAACCACATTAAAACAGCATGTGTAACACATACATTTCTGAACAATATAAACCACCTTCTAGTGATTCCTATCTAAAAGTAAAGGTAGAAACATTATTAAAATAAGAAAGGGTGGCTGTTACAACCTTCTCTGATTAGGAACTCTGAACTGTTACAATACCTCTGACATCATTTCCACCTGCAGCTTCGCCTACATTTTTCGTAAATTCCTAACTCTATGCTCTCCTAGTAGATTGATTGTTACAACTGCTTACATGGTTGGCGGACGCAGTCTCAATGTCCTGGCTACAGGTTGTTTGGATTCCTAGTCATGATGTCCTTGCTCTTATAGCTCCATGGCTTTCTTTATGAAGGACCAACTTCAGTTCTTTATAAAGGAATAAGCTAGCTTTGCAGTGGTGTAACAAAAATGTGAGGGCCTCCTTGCAAGACTGCTGTACTGCTGGGGCCCCCAAAATCAGCTTACATACACATTAACATACTCACACACACACACGCACAGTAAAATACTAAAATACTTACACACACAGTAACACTTATATACACACAGTAATATACTGAGATACTTACACACACAAACTAACACATACAGTAGCAAACTAACACACAGTAACAAACTAACACACACATACTAAAACACACACTAACATACTTATACACACAGTAACACATTTCCAAAGACTAACATCCTTACTGAAACACACACATAATAACATACACATACAGTAACATACTAATACTTACACACATACATAACATTGTTGGCTCAGGAGAAGGTAGGCCAGTGCCAGCTCTTCTGCTCCTCCACAGTCCTAACATGCTGCCTATGTCTGAGCACCAGGAAATGATTATCAATCCCGGCGCTGGGCCTGAGGGACTGCAGCGCCAGCCTGGTGGTATGCCTGGCCTGGGAGGGATTGGAGGAGCTCATGCTGGAGCCCCTCCAGCCAGGTGGAGGCTGAGAAGACCTCCATTACACCATTGCAGCCACGCTTTATGCACTGTCCAATTGGTGGGATGACTTCTGGGAATTCTCACTCATCTAATTATGCATTTTTGCAAGAGAAGCATGCTAGGGGTTGGCCGCCCATATTACATTGTGAACCAAGTAAAAGCTCCAGGCTCTGTCCAACAACACATCTGCACTTTAATTGGTATGAACGGTGCTTGAAAATGCATGGTTTGCAATTCAACACCCTGTCTAAACCAAAAATTGCTGTTGTAGATTCTAGACTACAACCGCAAAAAAAAGAAAGAGAGAAACTCCATTAAACTCAAGAGAAATTTAAGAGTTCTGTACAGAGTATTAGCACAATTTAAACAGATACATTTGTATATATACATTTCAAAAGGAAATCATGAAAATATCCTGCACAAGGGCAGACAGGCAAAAACATAATATATTAGAAATAATTTGACACTTTCAATGTCAACTGATGGACTGCAAATTAAAAAAGAGCCACTAGGCCACTCCTATGCTGAATTATAGGACCGTGAATTAGAAGTTACAGTATATGATTCCTCCCTCTCCATCATGCCTAAGATTTTGGAGTGTTTCTGTGGGAATTATTGTCCATTCAGCCAAAAGAACATTTGTGAGGTCAGGCCCTGATGCTGGATGAAAATGCCTGGCTCTGATCAGCATTTCAATTCATCCCAAAGGTGTTCAGTGAAGTTAAGGTCAGGGCACTCACCAAACTCATCCAACCATGTCTTTACGGATCCTGTTTTGTGCACAGGGACACAGTCATGGTCCTCCCCAAACTGGTGCCACAAAGGTGGAAGCATACACTTGTCTAAAATGTGTTTGTATTCTGTATTCTGCACTAACATTACCATTAACTAGAACTAAGTGGCCTAGCTCAAACCCTGAAAAACAGCCCTAGATCATTATCCTCCAACAAACATTACAGTAGGCATTGTGCATTTAGTAGGCATCTGCCAAACCCAGATTCAGCCATCACGCTTCCAGATAGTTAAGCGTGATTCATGACTCCAGAGTTGGCTTATGGGCAGCTGCTCGGACATGGAAACCCACTTCTTGAAGCTCCCGACGTATATTGCTTGTGTTGGTGTTGCTTCTAGGGGCAGTTTGGAAGTCTGTAGTGAGTGATGCTACAGAGGACAGGTGATTTTTACGCGCTACGTGCTTCAGCACTCTGCGGCTCATATCTGTGAGTGGGGGGTCTACTGCTTCTTGGCTGAGCTGTTGTTACTTCTAGACAGTTCCACTTCACAATATTAGCGCTTACAGTGGAATGGGGCAGATCTTGAAATTTCACAAACTGTCTTATGGCAAAGGTGGCATCCTATGACATGCTAGCACTTCAGTACGACCCATTCTACAGCCAATGTTTGTCTATGGAGACGGCTGCCTATGTACTCGACTTTATACACTTTTTAGCAATGGGTGTGTCTGAAATACCTAGTCTTCCTTCTTACCATATACATAGTCACTTGCAAAGGGATGACTTCTTATGCAAACATATATTTTTGTTTTTATCAAATATTTTAACTTAAATTAACAACATGATTATATTGGCTACAAAATAAATATTTTGTTTCCTATATTTTTCTATTATTAGGCAAAAGAGACAAAAAATATAGTAGCAGACATTCATATTACTACCTATACCCACATTAGCTATAGCAAGATTCAGCTCTGGCAAAAAACCTGTGCTAACATCAATTAGATTAATTGATTAAATTCATTTTTCAGAGTTTATTCTGAAGTTATCAGATTGTATCAGAAACGCTTTTCTAAATTCGTAGGTGTATTTGAACAGTAAGTGAATCATTTTTGGACCTTAGTGATGTGCATTTTCAACAAAAGCCCGTATTTCAGATGGGTCAATGAATCAAACCTCTTGTTGGTAAACCTCATTGCATTTGTATCAACATATCCAGCATCCGTAAAGTACATTTTTTAAACAACTTTGGCTTCTCTGATACATATTATGTGATATTTTGGTTCACCATACCACATTGAGCTGATTCTTTACGGCAGTGCTAATGAAGTCCTATTTATCTAATTAAGCCATTTGTGCTTTTAGTCACAGTGTCAGGCTTGGTGAGTAAAACATAGTTATTCTGTTTTGTTTTTTTACCACTGAGGGTTAATGTTTTTTACTTATTTATCCCATTTAAGAGGGTCATAGAATGGAATAGTCCATAATCCAAGTATGTCATGGAGTAGCTTGTATAAAGCAAAATAAGTAGTAATATATAAAGCCCTTTCTGTTCTATACCCGTGTCACACACCTTTCCACCATATTCTGTTTTTGTGGAATGGAACCTAATCCATGGAGTAAGTCACCTGTGCTGTGCAGTTGCATTTATGATAATAGGGAAATACAGCTGCAGTGGCAAGGCATAAAAAAAAGTAAAAAAAACTTTGTCATAAAATAAATATGGCTGTAACGCCATACGATTGTTTTATATGCATCCTTCATACAACTGCCAAATTCCTCTTGGCGTAGAATTTTATTGTATGCCCTGAGACATGGAGTATTATAAAAATTTAGTATTATGTGACAGAGGTGACAGTCTCATTTTGTAACCAATCCCAACGGGAATCCTTAAAAGCTAAAATAAAATTATGTTATGACGCACATGCTGGCGTTTGCTGTGAAGACCCACAAAATACAATGACAGCCAGCATTAAATGGCAAAGGTGGTGACAATGTACTGGTTCTCTAAGAGCTAAGAGTATTCTCAGCAGAGTCACATGTGATCAAGATGTATATACCTGCATGCCAAACCGCTATTGGAATGTCATGTGCCAGTCTTGTCTGTTCAATGTGGATCATGGAAAAATAGCTTATAACAGAAAGATCCTTAGTATTCAATTAGGCTCTCATAGAGAAGAGTGGACAGATATAGTAATACCTAAGTGTATTACTGTTAGAAGTAGAACAAGGACATTTGCGGTGATTAATTATTATTATCTGTTATTCATATAGCCCCTACAATTTATGCAGCGCTTCTTACAATACATATATTCAAGAGGTTTGACAAAACTAGAATTGACAGACTAAGACAAACTGATAGATTTGGGAGAGAGGCTCCATGCTATAGTTAGCATCATTTTATGTTTAATATAGCTCCATCATATTCAGTAGTGCTGTACAATGGTACAATGTATTGTAAATTTTCTGTTGTGATACCCTTCACCAATAATATCATGTAATGTCCAGTTCTTGCCCCTTACTCTTTGCTTTTTCGAGGTAATCTGAATATTGTAATATGTAAATGGGGTGATGGGATGAGTGTAAATTTCTTTTTGAAGCTGAAATATAGAAACTCTTACGACACTTATCATAAAGCTGTAAACAATGGATCTGTATAGACTTAAATGCCTCTTCATATTAAGGGCCACAACAAATCTCTGAAGTAACCTAGAAGTTTACCAAGACAGAATACATCCATCTTATAAAGGATGCCATATTTTCATTCTGTACCTAAATGGATGACTATAGCGCTTGTAACTTGTCACAATTAGTTGTCTGTGAAGTATCTAATATCCAAAGTTATTAACCGGGTATGATATGGACATCAACTGTAAATGGTGAATTTGTATATATATATTTGCTTAAAAGTAGGTATGACAAACTATTGATAAGTCATTTTAATCATTAGTCTACTTCAGGAATATCCTAAAAAACCTGGCCTTCTAACACAAACCTGACAATCATATTTGCACCCCATTTGTCTCTCCTTGAATTTCAGCTTTGGTACTTTGAAGACAGGGGGGAGAAAAGAAAGAAATTGTTCTCAAAAGCCAAAACTTTAATATAAACTCAAAAAGAAGCAAATGTTGTAGGTATGTTGATGAGATAGACATTTTAAGTGACTGGTTCACAAAGAGATGGAATCCATTACCTGTCATCGCTGTTTCACATTCTGAGTTATTAGCAGCAGAAACAAAATGGACAATATACGCATGAACCAGATTTACAACCAGATGGGGTAATACACTGAAATCATTTACAGACCTCTGATGTTGGAAATAATTAATTAGAATGAGAGATTACACAAGACACTGCCTGTAAATGTATCTGGATCTAATCACACTTGTTAAAGCCTCATGTTCTGTTGCTTTACATAAAAGTGAAAACGTCATGGAGAATAAATGAAGTCGTCCTCGAGTGCCTCCGAGTCACCATGTCAGATCTTCATACTGTTCATAAGTGAAAGGTAAATGTCCTGCTCCTAGTCACCCAGGTGTACTAAAATGTAAAATATCAATGGGAATATACCGGTACTTCAAATATATTTTTCTCATATGAATTCATAGGAGTGCCAATAATTGTGCCACACATATATTTAACATTTTTTGGAGGCCACTGTTTATGCATAAGACTCCCATTAAAGAGGAAAGCTGCTCTTTTTCTGTTAACCACGCTGGTTTCCTCTGAACAGAAGAGTATGCTGCAGATCACACAAAAACTGATGTTTAGTAGCTTCTCTAAAACTAAAATTAAATGTATGCTTGCCACCATGCTTACTTATGCTGTGGAAATAGGTAGGGAATAAAATTGCCAGCATGCGGCCAACTAATTTATTGTAAGATTGGCATGTTTGTAAAAAACCCTGATCCCTGCTGCCAAAAAATCATTAAATTAGGTTTCAGTTGGAGGCCTTTTCTAGCATGTTCTTTTTTTGGCCCAAACTGACCAGCCTAAATACCCACTAACTTTGGTTATCCTTGGACATCCAAAGTTGCAAAACTAGAGTTCGAGCATTAGCCTTTCCTGCTCTCCAAAGGCTCTACACCCATGGACCCATACTCAAGATTTGCACATCATCCATGAACATAAGGTGCACCAAAAAATCGTCTGGGCTAAGAGTGTCACCACATACATATGCGATTGTATTTTTTTTGTTGGAGTTAATATTTAAAAAACTCTTGTACTTAAGAATACAAGAATCATCTTCTTCATTGAAAGTCTTGCCCTGCATCTCTACCTTGTGGATGCCATAGCTGTCCACCTTTAACAGTAACAGGAGGTTTGCAAATCTATCCACAGAGAGAGTAATAATGCCTTGGTCACAGTAAGCCTTCCGTACAAGAAATAACTTTACACTATATAAAGAACTGTAATTTATAAGTATGGCTCTATGAAAAATATGTGATTAGTTTTCATGAAATTATTTTTTTACCCTGTTAATGTCTATGAATATAGATACATTCACCATTCTCATACTTTTTTAAAGGGTTAACAATCTCTGGTTAAAGAAGTATCAATACACTATTTTTGGTTCCTTCTGATTCCAGACTTGGAGTAGGAACAATTCTGTAAGCAGATACGTGATGAAAATGGACATAGAAACATGGTGATTAACCTATTCGTGCAAAATGGTTACGTCATCTCACACTCCATACCTTCAGTATAAAACATCTGGAAGGCAGATTGTCCTCCTCTGACATATTGTTTCATTGTGTTTGTTGTACAAGTAGCATAAAACACGGTCTGATATGTTCATTATCAAAAGCACATAGCAATCATGCTCTTCTAATTTAGATTGTGAGCTGTTTTTTTATAAGCATGTAGACATCTCTGGTCCACTCTCACAAACAGCATCTCTAGTACTGTGCTTGTTATTACTACTACCTAGCTGTTCAGGGATGGTGAATGTTAGCCCTTTGGAAATAAACAAACAAAAGGCCTCTGACGTTATTCTGACATTACTAGGTGACATCTAATGATCACTTTGCACGCCATCCTGTCTGAGTCACACACGCTCAGTTTTAAGAGTCATGGTTACAGTTATTTTGCACTGCGAACTCAATAACCAAAAATGTAACTTTTTTCTTGCTTTTGCTTACATTACCTGCTTATTATGAAATCGTAAAATTGGAGGAAAACTTGGTTAAATGCTGATATTCAATTACATTTTAATGTCTGGGTCCATCACTAAACTTTGCCTTCCCCAAGCGGAACTGCATGTTGCTATGCTGGGATGATCAGCCATTGAAATTGTTTTGGGAGCCTGATGGGGGTGGAAGCTGCTCCAACTCCAAGATGTTATAACGCAACATAATTCCTTACCAGTTAAGCTATTGTGACTGATCCAAAGGGAGTTCTGCTCTAGAGTATCACCCTCTAGCAATCCTTCCTGTATCCTGATCGGAGCTCCAAGCTACTGTGTGATATTCCAGCAGTGCTTCCTCTGGCACATATCCGTATTATGTGCTCCCACTATGACAGTATACACTTTCATTTAGCACTGTGCAGAATGACAAATCTCAGCGCCCTAATAGGCAGCTGTCACAGTGGCGGCCTAGGACTTGGCCTAAATATATCTTGGGAATGATCCATTTGCCTACAGGTATAGTTATCACAATAGTCTGCCCTGTCCAATTACCAGTCTTTGATTTAACAAATCATATTGGAAATTAGTGAATGGTTGAAATAACAATCAACAAAACTGAAAATGTGGGCAGACCTTAATTTTATAGTACAAACAAATTGATACAAAGCAGATTAGGACTTGATCCCATTGCATTTCACTAAGAAACCAACCAACAGTGTGGTTTGTATAGCCTTGTTCCCAGAGTCTGGCATATTCTTATAGACTGTATTAAAGGGACACTCCAGCCATCACTGGCTATGCAAATTATAGCTGTTGGCCCTTTAACGTGATGTCCCTTTTGCAAATGCTTGGAAGTTTCTGCTGAATATGCATGTGCCCTTTCCTCCGCCCCAACAGCTATTTTCCATGCTTTTTTGCCAAATATATCTCATTGCGCATGATATACTTATTGACCGCCAGTTCCACCACTGACTCAGAGACTGCTCAGATCCTACTGATAAAGAAAGCCCTGACTTATGTCCAACAACACCTCCTGAGTGGAATAATACCTCACATTCATGTTTCTTTTCATTTTATAAGAGAATAAAATGCTTTGTTACATCCTGCACTATTTTTTCTTATTTTTGAACCTTGGATTGGGACAAAATGGGCATAAGGTGTTTGGGCACCTATTCTTTAATATATATATATATATATTATATATATATATATATATATACTAGTTTTCTTTTGATTGAGGATCCCTCAGGGATCTCTCTTGGAACTAGACGCTACCCCTTAGGTTATTTTTTTAATTTTATTTAATTTTATTTCACCACTGCAATCTAATGACAGAATGTTCCCCTGCCGGTGTAAAAAACATACAACGTACTATTACGTCCTCGGTCACCAAATATCAATACAATACATAGTGCTCAGGGTTAAGGTCAATGTGGATAGGGCAGCATAAATTACACTTAGGAAAGGGAGGGGCTTGTGAGCAGGATTCCTGGGAGGTGTATAAAAGGCAGCTCTTCACTGACTTCAGACCTCTTTGGATAAATCTGCTACATGGATTATTTTCCATCGCTCTCAATCTTCGTTTCATGCCAGGATCAGTGCTGATGGAAAGGTCCATGAGGGCTGGTATCAGTGCGGAATATAGCTGTATGAGGTACAGCTAGTTCAGATGCGAAACACACCATGGGCTCGATCCCTAATAAGTGTTAAGCAGTGGTCCGCTAGTTATTAAGATCGCCTCATTAGCAAGCTTAAGTTAACAAGATTTGTCATCAATTGATTCATGTTTATTGCAGTTTGCCTTAAAATAACTTCTGCCAGAATAGTGCTTTTGAAAACATATATTCTTAATTTAATACAAATAATAAAGAAACCCCATTAACAGTGTAGATTTATTAGGTAACACATTGTATGACATGTATAACATGATTTGTTAATAAGTGAAGTCCTGGGAAAAGCAACTGAATAGCTGAGAAAACAGCAAACTATTCCTTTGCAGAATAGGGTGACCACATGCATCAGATTGCCCAGGAGAGTCCCACAATGGAGCTTTATGGCCTGGATCCCAGCAGCATCCATCTAGGACAATGCATTGCCCCATAATGATCTCTGGGTGAAGGAGGACTCAGCCAATCAGGAGAGACTTTTCAACTTTCCCTATTGGCTGAGAGTCCCTCAATCACACAGAGCCCAGTGTAAGCTGCAGCCAGCACCAGGTAAGAAGCCCACTGTGTGTGTGATAGTGTGTATGATATGTTTGTGTATGTGTCTGTGCTTGTCTGTAATGTCTGGTAATAGAGGGGTTAATCCACTGAAACTGCTCATGTCTGTTAATAGAGGGGTTAATTCTCTAAAACTGCTCATGTCTGGTAATAGAGGGGTTCATTCTTTAAAATGGCTCATGTCTGATAATAGAAAGGTTAATTCCCTTAAAATGCTCAACTCTGGTAATAGAGGTATAAATTCCCTTAAACTGCTCATATCTGGTAATAGAGGGTCTGAAACTGCTTAAGTCTGATAATAGAGGAGTTATTGTATTCTGAAACTGTGCATATGTGAATCAATGTGTATGTGATGTATATATATATATATATATATATATATATATATATATATATATATATATTTCTGTGTGTAATCTCATCTGCTCCATTCTGTGTGCCTGATTGGCAGAAATGAAATATGGTCACCCTATTGCAGAATGATGCCACCAAACAAAAAGTAGCATTTATGTCAGATTCCATTTATACATTAGGAATGCCCAGACTGTTTTTCACTCTTGCATCTGGGAACAATTAAATTATTGCTATTATGGACTGTTTTATGTCACAAGTATATTTTCTTATTTGTCAGTGACGTTTCTGTGGCATCTGTATACATTTTGTAATTAAAAACTCAGACAAGGCTACTCCTAAGTCCTGTAACAAGAAGCAAAAAACTCTCTTATAATGCCATATAAAACTGTGCCTCAGGGAAAATGTCTTTATTCATTTACATATTAACTCGACATAATAAAGAGAAATCAACAATCATACTACAATGGCTTTTATGCTAATTTATTATTGGTGTAATTGTAATTATGTCCGTGTTCCTTTTTTATCATCTACACCTCCAACATCATTTATTAGAATTTTAAATTACAGCTTAAGATCCGGAGTTCCCAAGGATGTGACATTTTAGAGTATTTCAAATGAATAGCTCATAATTTTGTAATTCGGCAGTCTGTTATACGCATATACCAGCTGAGTCCTTGATACACCTTAAGAAATTCATTACATAATTTTATAATGCCATTTCTTTCAATATTTTTTAACATACTCTGCCTTGATCTTTCCATTATAGTGTCTTTTTTCTTGGCTTTACTTCTCTTTCCTTTCAGCTCTTCTCTTTATTCTTTCATTTCCCGTGGTTATTCATTAAAGCAAAAGTTTACAATAGAGCTGTGGTATGGTGGAGCATAAAGCATTATTCCCAGTGAGCTACTCGTGTACGGAGAGCTTGGTTGACCCTGTGTAATGCATAGCTAATTCACATAGATTCCTTGAAAATCATCTCATGGATTGAACTATACATTTTGTTGGGCTTACCCATTGTAGGAGAAATGTGACAGTGTATAATATATCATGAATATGATTAGCTGAAAGCACATCAAAACTCCCCTTAAACTGAATAAACACAAGGTTGTGTGGTGCTCTACCTGCATAAATGTCAAACTGTGGAATTTAAATCCTATTTGCACCCAAGCCTGTAACAGACAATGGAGGCTTTTGGTTGAACATTCTACAGTGGTCAGCAGTTTTATGTTAATCTTCATTTACTGATGCTTAGAGTCTTAATCTAAGATCTTAAGTAAATGTAATACCACAAAACAAAGGACTGTATGTCTTGAGATGATTTTAACTTGTTTAGGCTCTCTTCATAACTAGTATCTCCCAATCCCCTTATTAATTTCGTAGCCCTCCTTTGCACTTTTTCTAATTCCATGATGTCCTTTTTGAGGACCGGTGCCCAGAATTGTACCGCATATTCAAGGTGAGGTCTTACCAATGACCTGTAAAGAGGCAATATGATATCCTCCTCCCTTGAATCAATAACTCTTTCTAAGCATGCCTAAACCTTATTGGCCCTCGCAGCTGCTTGCTGGCATTGCGCACTGTTGTCAAGTCTGTTGTCAACCTTTATTCCTAAATCCTTCTCATTAGTAGTGATATTCCATTTAAAGAATAGGTTGCATTTTTATTATTTTTAGTGCATAACCTTCCATTTCTCTATATTGAACCTCATCTGCCCCTTGCACGCCCAGTCCCCAACTCTGTCTAAATCTTCCTGCAAAGAAGAAACATCAAGATTAGTCTGAATTACCCGGCCTAACAGCAAAAACTGTGACATGGCGCTCAATGCAGCTCGGAGAAATCATTTATAAATAAATTAAAAAGAAGAGGACCGAGGACAGACCCCTGAGACACTCCACTTAATACCTGCGTACAGGCTGAGAAACATCTATTCACAACAACCCTCTGCACTCTATCTTTCCGCCAATTTCTGATCCACATACAGATATTTGCCCCTAAGCCTATTTCTGTTAATTTATAGAGTAGCCTTTTATGTGGAATCATATCAAATGCTTTGGCAAAGTCCAGATAAATCACATCTACAGCCAGGGCCGGCCAAAGGCGTAACGCCGCCTGGGGCGAAGTTTAAAATGCCGCCGGCGTCGGCGGGGGGGAGGCGGCATTTTAAACTTCGCCGACGCCGGTACTTACCTTTAAGAGTCCTGCGGCGAGTCTCCCTGCTCTGCCACCGTGCCGGCTTGTAATTCTGAGCGCCGGAAATTGACGCCACTTCCGGCGCTCAGCATTACAAGCCGGCACCAAGACCGAAGAGGGAGACTCGCCGCAGAGGAGAGAGAGAGAGGGAGGGGCGCCGAGCGGGTAAGCGAAAACCACTCGGCGCCCCTCTCTCTCTCTTCCGTTTCAAAAAAAAAAACCGCTCGGGGCGGCAAAGTGCCGCCCCTTCCAAAGTGCCGCCTGGGGCAATTGCCCCAGTCTGCCCTATTGTAGGGCCGGCCCTGTCTACAGCCAAACCAGGTCTATAACCAGGTCTATATTTTTACTAACTTCTTCATAGAATGCTAATAGGTTGGTTTGACAAGACCGGTCTTTCACAAATCCATGTTGACTTCTACTAATTGGATTATGGATCAAGATCAAGGAAAAAGTGTTTTTGGAATTGCCATAACATAACTGGCCTGTTGTTTCTATTATTTTCTTAATATAGATAACACAATTAATGTAGGAATGAAAATATCCTCACTAGGTTATTGGTAATGAAAAATTTAATTCTGTTTCACCAATCCATACATCTAGTTAAATAAACACATTTATACAAGCATTTTGACAATTGCAAAATGTAGCATATTTAAGAGATCATAATTAACTGACCAGAATTGTTTTATTTTAGTACCATTCAGAAACACCTTTTACCTTCCCTACCATCCTCAATAAACACACTGGCTTGGCCAACACATAGATGAAACTGATATGTATATGTAACATGACAATTGAAACATAAAACTAAGAAAAATATACTAAATCATTTATTTTATATACAAATCCAAAGCTAATTTTCATTTACCAGCACAATTTATGTACTGAGATACATTACATTTTCTGCATCATTATGGTGCCTCTTAGCCAGTCATCTGGAAGGAAGCATTTAAAATGATCTCCCACTTATCCTGAATGATGTTCCTGAATGATGTTCCATTTTCAACCTAAATCAGAAGATCCACTGATTTCATTTAAGATAAAATCACTTTAAAAGTTATAAAATAAATTACCATACTTATTTTAAGGTTTCTTTTAATGCTCAAAATTTACTGTCATTTTAAGCCTCTATTCGCAACTGTACCCCATTGAATAAAATATGTTTATTATAAAAAGCAGTCAATGGGAGTTGCATTATATAAGCTTTGAAAAAGTTACCAAAACTCGATTTTACTATCAGCACTCAAATTGTTAATGAAAATTCTATTTCATGATTATGTTTCATATCGTTTTCCATGGTTTTGAAATTGTATATTTTTTCCATGCATCTGTCTGGGAGCGAGAACATCACGCATCATTTAACACTCAAATTCCCTTATTAGGCTGATGTTCTGGCAAAGGTATGCTCTCTTTTATCCGCACACGGAAAATACTTTCCATGACAAGATGCAATATTGTCTATGTGGAATCTTCCAAGCAATGTTTTATTGAAAGGCAGATATTTTTGAGTGGAAAAAAGACTTCTAAAGTTCATTCATTTCTTACCAGCATATGCTAAATACCACCTTTACAAATTCCTGTTTGCTTATAATTCATCATTTTGTTGAGCAAATTCTGACTTCACCAGAGGAGGAGATGCATTGAAGCTGCGTTTATTGTGACCCCATCATTTTGTGTAATTACATTTTGTAAACACTAAACAAATGCATTGGAACATTCTGATATACAGTATGGGCAGGATGGGCTACAAATTAATATCAGTATCTCAGTTGCTCTTAAATTGTTTCTCCTTCAAATAGTTACATTGTAAAGTCAAATAATAATTGTATTTTACTTGAAAAAGTAAAAAAAAGCATAGTAAAGGATGAGACATAAAGAAGTATTTGGGGACCCATACTAAATAAAATAAATGCAATCTGTGGTCAAGCAGGGACTCTGTTAGACATATTGGACTTACACGTAATAGACTTCATTGGCCTCAACAATGTAACAAAAACACAGCAATCCAACAGCCTGACTAAACCTCTTGGAATGACTTTTTGCAGGAGCTTATATAGAGTATAAGGAAAGTTTGCAAGTTTCCCATCCCAATTAGATGTAACAATCATTTCCTGTGGCAGTAGGTGTGCTCCAGCGTCATTTTGTACTTTTCTTTTGATCTAAGTGGTTTGGCCATTCTCACAGTGCATGTTGTGTGATTAGATGATCCGCTTATGTGCACTTTGGCTGAGAGTGTTCCTTTTCTTGCTTTTAGTCAGGGCATTGAATTCCTCTATACATACTGTGTACAGGATGAGCATTCTGTATCTTCTGACTCCTAGATTTAGTCATGTCCATTGACTCAAGCCCAATGTCTCTCTATGTAAAGTAAGCGTTCAGATTCTCTCACTTGGTGTGACTCATTAAACAGACTTTAGCATTTAAAAACATTAAAGGATCCTATGAAGCAATGATTATGTCCCAGCACCTAACTAATTACCTAGCGCTAGCAGCAGCAATTGCAACGTGCGTCTCCTGACAATACACACAGTAATGATAAACTAGAAAAGAAAAATATACCAAAGTGTGCTGCACTGAAAAATATAAAAACAGGGTAGAATTGACCACCTTCATTTTTTGTTGTGATGAGAGATGCATCTTGCATGCCTCTTGCTAATAGCATGGCTCGGTCAACGCCCCAAAGGGCAAAACGAGTAGCGGAATTGGAGTTGTGCTGTGCTTGTATACTTATTGAGGTCTGATGACTTATTTTACTTTTGCTGTGGGGGACTGTTTTTCATGTAAGATACTATATTTATTAAAATGAATTAAATATTTATGTTTGATACTGTATTGTTCTGTTTTCTGTTGGAATTAAAGGAACGTCCTTAAAGCCATCCACTGTTGATGTCCAACAGTTCCATCTTTATACCTTTAAAATATGACTGCAACCCTTCATGAATTCGTGAGTACATAATAAGAACACTCAAATTATTGATCGGAGACAATACTACACTATTGCACTTGTTTGTTTCATATTGCTAAATATTGATTTGCAAGAGGCATCTCTGATCACAACAAAAGTTAAGTTGGTAAATACAACCCTGTTTTTAGATTTTGCACTGAAGCGCACTTAATTACATTTATTGCATAAATGGCACAGCCTTACCTGCTGTTTCAATTGTATGACGTCTATGGAGCCGGTAGCATCACTTGTATTAGCTGGTGAAACGAGCACCAGCAATCCGTTACATTAGGATGCCTCAACGTGGGATTGGGCATTTCCTTCCGAGAGTGCAGAGGGATCACAGTGAAGAAAGTGAGAAATAATTTTTCTCAATCTTCCCACAAAGAGAAAAAATAAAAACAATAATTAAAAAGAAGTGTTATTTTTCTTTATTCATGAATAAAAGACTAAAAGTAAAAATCATTGTGACATCACTGGCATAGATTACATATTTGAGAGATCCCTAAATGATATGCATATTATACTGACAACAGTGCAAAAAAATAATGATAATTAAAAAAAGAAAAACCTTTACATCCCTTTGACCTAGCAATATATGTAAAAAGTACAACCCCTCCACTCTTGTTCACTACCCTGAATCTGTTGATCTGCTGCTAACGTCTTGGTGCCAGATACCACAACACGCCTTCAGAGGTCTAGTGGAATCCATGCCTTGATGGGTCAGGGCTGTTTTGGTGGCAAAAGGGGACCTACACAATATTAGGCAGATGGTCATAATGTTATGGCTGATTGGTGTACTGTATACATACACTATATGGAATAGTATTGGGACACCTGACCATTACAACAACAGGGACTTTTATGACATTGCATTCTAAATAAATAGACATTTTTCCCATTGTTACAATAAATAAAAATGTTGACTGGATTAACTATATCTATTATAATCAGCAGAGATTTATCAACGATACCCGAGATGCACTCCAAGGACTTTCGGAGCAATTGGAGGCTGCAACCCAGATGACTTATCAGAATCGTATGGCGTTAAATATGATTCTGGCAGAAAAAGGCGGAGTCTGTCAAATAATTGGAGAAACTTGATAATTATAATACAGGCCCCAACGGAAAAGTGACCGTGGCTATTAAAAAGTTAAATTCTCTAGGAGACGAATAAAAGCGCAACTCCGGAATCGAGCATCCATGGGCCGAATGGTTTGGCTGGCTTAAAGGATGGAAACAAGCTCTGGTCCAGCTGGGAATAATTTTACTGCTTATTGTGATTATTGTTGCTTTTATGCTCTTCTGCGTAGTCCCTTGTCTTCGACGCCTATGCGATAAAATGCTTGCAGTAGGCGAGACTATCCCGTTAATGCTTATGTACGATGACACGATGCCAAGCTTTGCATCTTCTTATGAAACACCATCTAGTTCGATAGTTCCCCCTGACAGTAATCCCCGCCCCGTGTAGGGACATATAGATCCGAGGGACATGTCCAAGACCTGAAACCGGGATTTTATCCAACAGGGATAATTTGTCGCCACTGCAGGTGAAGAGGATGCGGGATTATGTCCGGTAGGATCTGTCAGGATTAGGGACAGTTGGCCATCGTATATTCAAGGGGGGACTGTTATGGAAGTAGAATATATCAGCAAGAAACGCTTATTGCTTTAATGAATATAAGCTGGCCTCGACCAATAAAGGGTTACACCTCACGCAGATACGTGAGAGACGCAAGTAGCAGTGTATTCAGTTATCTATATTTTACTAACCGCAAGCGCCATTCTGGCTATATCTAGTTGCAGGAAAGTATCTAATATTTGTTTCTAACGGTTTTCTGCCTATTTCCGCATAGTTTCAGGATTAACCAATTAATAAGCTTTACGTAACCTGACGTCCCTTTTTCTGGACACTATATAATCTATAATATAAACAAAATAAAGCAGAGTGATTTTGGACCTGACCCAGAGTGTGTCATGTGTCTTATTTCTCTCTCCGTGCACGTACACTTATATTCACATAATTTGGAGCAGTTCAACAATTGAAGAAAGGCTTTATTGGAAAGTATCCAAAACACATACAGTGGGCCAATTGTGCAAGTTCTCCCACTTAAAAAGATGAGAGAGGCCTGTAATTTTCATCACATGTACATCTAAACTATGAGAGACAGAATGGGGGGAGAGAATACAGGAAATCACATTGTAGGATTTCTAATGAATTCATTGGTAAATTCCTTGGTAAAATAAGTATTTAGTCGCCTACAAACATGCAAGATATCTGGCTCTCACAGACCTGTAACATCTTCTTTAAGAGTCTCCTCAGTCCTCCACTCGTTACCTTTATTAATGGCACCTCTTTGAACTTGTTATCAGTATAAAAGACACCTGTCCACAACCTCAAACAGTCACACTCCAAACCCCACTATGGCCAAAGAGCTGTCGAAAAACACCAGAAACAAAATTGTAGACCTGCACCAGGCTGGGAAGACTGAATCTGCAATAGGCAATCAGCTTGGTGTGAAGAAATCAACTGTGGGAGCAATTATTCGAAAATGGAAGACATACAGGACCACTGATAATCTCCCTCAATCTGGGGCTCCACGCAAGACCACACGGGGGGACCTAGTGAATGACCTACAGAGAGCTGGGACCAAAGTAACAAAGGCCAGGGACTCAAATCATGCAGTGCCAGACGTGTCCCCTGCTTAAGCCAGTACATGTCCGGGCCCTTCTGAAGTTTGCTAGAGAGCATTTGGATGATCCAGAAGAGGATTGGGCGAATGTCATATGGTCAGATGAAACCAAAGTAGAACTTTTTGGTTTTGGTGTTTGGAGGAGAAAGAATGCTGAGTTGCATCCAAAGAACACCATACCTACGGTGAAGCATGGAGGTGGAAACATCATGCTTTGGGGCTGTTTTTCTGCAAAGGGACCAGGACGACTGATCCGTGTAAAGTAAAGAATGAATGGGGCCATGTATCATGAGATTTTGAGTGAAAACCTCCTTCCATCAGCAAGGGCATTGAAGATGAAACGTTTTTGGGTCTTTCAGGATGACAATGATCCCAAACACACCGACCAGGCAATGAAGGAGTGGCTTCGTAAGAAGCATTTCAAGGTCCTGGAGTGGCCTAGCCAGTCTCCAGATCTCGACCCCATTGAAAACCTTTGGAGGGAGTTGAAAGTCCATGTTGCACTGCTCTAGACAAGATCTGCATGGAGGAATGGTCCAAAATACCAGCAACAGTGTGTGAAAACCTTGTGAAGACTTACAGAAAATGTTTGACCTCTGTCTTTGCCAACAAAGGGTATATAACAAAATATTGATATGAACTTTTCTTATTGACCAAATACTTATTTTCCACCATAATTTGCAAATAAATTCTTTAAAAATCAGACAATGTGATTTATGGACTTTGTTGTCTCATTCTGTCTCTCATAGTAGAAGTGTACCTATAGTGAAAATGACAGGCCTTTCTCATCTTTTAAGTGGGAGAACTTGCACAATTGGTGGCTGACTAAATACTTTTTTGCCCCACTTTATACTGTAGTTGGTCCACCCTTTGCAGCTATAACAGCTTCTACTCTTCTGGAAAAGCCTTCCACAAGATTTTGGAGTGTTTTTGTGGGAATATTTGCTCATTCATCCAAACTATTAGACAAGACTTTTCTTCTTTGCAACCTCTCCTACACCACCCAGCCTTTTCCCCTACAACTGAAAAACAGCCGTTCTTCTTTCTTCCTGTCACTCAACAAGCTTCCCCTTGACCCCATCCCATCACATCCTGTGAAGTCTCTATCACCTCCCTTTGTCAATCACACACCTATTTAATCTTTCTATATCATCTGGAACTGTACCAACAACCTTTAAGCACGCACTAATCACGCCCATTCTAAAAAAATCCTTCCTTAAATCCCATCTGTTTGACTAATTACTGCCCTATCTCTCTGCTTTCTTTGGCCTCTTCGTTGCTTGAATGGATTGTGTACAATCGTTGACCCTCTACATTCTAGTTTCAAACCTCTTCACTATACCAAAATAGCTCTAACAAAAGTCTCCAATAACTTGCTCTCTGCCAAAGTAAAATGTCATTTCTCCCTAATACTCCTGGATCTATCTGCTGCTTTTGATACTGTTGATCACAACCTTCTTCTTGACTCACTTTATTCTGCAGGTATTCGAGATACAGAGATGCAGTTCTCTCCTGGATCTGTCTAACCATTTGTTCTCTGTCAGCTGTCTTTTCCTGATCTCTCTCTGCTCTCATGTCCTGTATTACCAACTGCTTGTCTGGTATTTCTTCATTGATGTCACAACACTACCTGAAAAATTATTTTCCATCTCCACCCAATATCTGAGTTCTGTATCAACATGACTCTCTCTAGGCATTTCTAGAGGCCGAGGGGCATAAAGGGGGTTAAAGGCATTTCCAGAGGCAGAGTGGCATAAACAGGGTTAAAAAGCATATCATGGGGCACTCTGCCTCCAGAAAAGCCTTAAGCCCCCCATATAACACTCCCCCCCACCCCCCGACTTACCACTGCTTCTGGCGTCTGGTCGGGGCAGCGGGTGGAGGTCAGCATTCATGAAGTTAAAGGGGCCGGTGTGCACGCACCGCGCCGCCCAATGGCTGTGCCTCAGCTCTTTGTCCCATCCTTTTTAAGACGTGGGATGAAGTGCTGAGGCACGGCCATTGGGTGGCGCGGTGTGTGCAGGCCGGCCCCTTTAACTTCATTAGGCACCGGCGGCGGGAGGAATCCAACTCGTAGCCCCTCAGCGGCTGTTTTGATTGTGAGTCCTTAACTGGCCCTCACAAAGCCATGACCTCACACCCATTGATCACCTTTGGGATGAACTGGAACAGAGATTGCAAGCCAGGCCTTCTCATCCAACATCAGTGACCTCACAAATGCTCTACTGGATGAATGGGCAGAAATTCTCACATAAATACTCCAAAACACGTGATATGTAATACGGTAGTTACATATAGCATTATTTTTATTTATTATTAAACATTATAAAACATTAGGAAAAACATTAAAATAAAATACATTTTTGGTCATTATGACAAACCACAAAACAGGGGATCAGACCACAAAACAGGAGAGCATTAGAACTCATAAAAGTCCAAAATGGACCTGAAGCATTTATACACTCCTTCAGACCAAGAGATGTGTGTAATGTTACAGCACAATGCAGTACACGTGAAATATTTCTTCTCATAGCTGAAATACCACACTTTTGCTGTACTCACATGAATGGAACACGTTTCTTCCACAGGATATTCTGAGCATAGGCCTGTCTTCCTCCTACTATTTCTACAGTTTGCGTGTGGGGTGAAATCCTCCTGAAATGAATGTCTAAAACTTGGCAAATGCGATTATAAGTGGTGGAATAGTGAATCATTGAGTTCAGAGTCTGGGTCATTATCCACCCAAACACAGTATACTTCAGATAAATGGAAACAAACTACAATCCTTCAAATAGCCAAAAAACCCACAATAAATATTAGAACATCTTAAACATCTTGCAGGATTATTTTGGCAGCTTTGCCAGACAAACAAGATTTAAATTTATGACGGACTGAGGACTATTGGAAATGTTGCCTGAACCATGGGTTTAGGCCAGAACATGTTCCCTTTTGGGAACAGAGCTGAGATGTGCAGTTATCTTGTTTTGCCACATTACTGTGAGGTCCTGTGTGACATACGACTGTCTGAGTCAGTGTGGGGATAGATGCATTGAACATAGCTGGGTGATTTATGAATATCCTCAGTGCTGGGAATCCCTTTTCTCTCATTTAAAAGTTGTGCTGTGGTTTTTTAAAGCCAGACATTTTTGTGATGTATGTAGATAGAATTGTCCTGCTTTTTCCTGTGGGTGGTCATGTCTAACATACCTGGAAACATCAAGAAAATATTTTATTTCTACTAGAATTAGAGAGTCAGAGAGAGGGAAAGAGAGAGATTAAAAAGAGTATTAATAAAGGCACAGTCCTTATTCAGTATTCTTTGTTTTCTTTTTACTACTTTTGTTAGTTCAAACCACAAATGATCTGTTGGTTTGTGGTCTGGAGTTTGCAACAAACATTGGTTATGTATTTCCTTAATTATTGCTTTGTGTACTTGGATCATCACTGTGCTAAAAATGGTTGA
Organism: Spea multiplicata; assembly: GCA_009364415.1. Classification (NCBI taxonomy): domain Eukaryota; kingdom Metazoa; phylum Chordata; class Amphibia; order Anura; family Pelobatidae; genus Spea; species Spea multiplicata. The sequence continues at coordinate 31,666,472 of VKOC01000004.1, forward strand.
TTATAAAGCCTGAGCCTCTTAATAGAAGATAAATGTATTTTGGCCATTTAACATGAAACCTGCCATTTTAAGGGACATGTCAGTCACATACACTTAAATGCAAATGATAGCTGAAAACACTTTAAAAAAGCCTTTGTAAAGGTGAAATGCGTAGTGTGCTATTTTATATTATTTTATACTTTTTATTATGTTAATTATAAATACATTGCTCCTGGGATCATTTTCTTTTTTATCAAGAAGGACACTTGCTTCTCCAATATCCTTGGTGGGGATCATACCACCTACGCCTGTAGGAAAGAGCAACCTTTAAATTGCACTTAACCACGATTTTAACCAACTCCTGAGTACCACACCATTGCTGCTACTTCATCCTTAGGATTGTAACGCCCATACGTGCATTTTGGAGCTAGGATAGCATTTAGCTACTGTATCCCATATAATGTAATATGTTTGTTTGCAATGACGGGAATTGCTGCTTAGACATGCAAAACATAAATCATACCACAGATTCTATTGAAAATGTTTCAGATGACCATTTGCTTGCAACTTGCTAGCAGGCCTCTGGTGCATATGTTTACAATTAGCTAAGCAAGGTTAATGTGACTAGGATTGTCTCCTCACTTTCCCAGAACAGAGCTGCCTGTGTGTGTTTATATAATACATCTAACATCCAGCTGGAAATACCTTCAGAAGTTAAGGATGTCACATCCACTGGAAAACTGATCAA
>VKOC01000004.1:31690438-31704289 GCA_009364415.1 Spea multiplicata
TCCGATGACCTTCCAGGTGATGTCACCAGTGATGCGTAACAGTTTTCTGGCGTTCACGCCGACAGCTGTTACAGGAGATCGGGAGGCAGAAAGCCAGCGATGCCGGCTTCTGCTGACAGAGGGGAGCCCAGGATGTCAAACGACAGACTGATCTCCCGCTGCAAGAAGGTCAGGACGTACCGGTATGTCCATAGAGGATTCTTGAGATGCTTTAATGGACGTACCGGTACGTCCATAGGGGTTAAATGTATTGAAATGTGATTATTCCCTTTTAATTATTACCCTGCCTCCTTTGTTAAATAATGTAACTTCCTTGTTCATTTTTATGTGTCCTAAATAAACACAGCATACTTTTTGTCTTTCTGGAAAACAGGCGTAATAGAAAAACAAATCCTACGACAACACCGATCTTATGAACTAGCAAAGGAGTGTGGAAAGAGTAGGACCTGAAATATCCCAGCCAAAGATGAGCTGATGTACAAAGAATGTTGGCAGTATGAGGGCAGAATAAAAGCTGTTATGCAATAACGCGTAATATAAGAGGAGCCGACTTCAAGCTGTGCGACGGGAACAGGTGAAATACAGCAAAAAATCAGAAAGCGTAACTTTAAAAAATGAAGATTTTCATCATCCTCTCGTTGCTGTTGCTCTCCGTCTACTGTTTTGTTAAGGAAGGTAGGTTCCTTGAATATGATCAGTCGTTTGGCAAAGATAAGTAAAATCTGACTTGCAGCTGGTATAGTACAACTCTCATGACATTCAGCCAGTTAGCACTAGAAACACTTTATTCCGGTGCTGCCTATTCATTTGACAGAAGCTGCTACAATAACAGGTGTTCGGAGACACTGCAAAGTCATAAATGACCCTTTTAGCCATCGGGGGTAGATTTTACAGCAGGGTTGGCTGTAGCAGTTTTGTAAATAATAATTAAAAATACTAATTTCACAAAATCATTTTTAATATTAAAACAATTCAATATTAGAGTCGGCGTGAGTTCGTATACTATTATGGAATATGTATTTTCCTTGTTTCTGTAACTGTTACCTTCATGCTATGTGCAAACATACCTTCCGCTGTGTTATACGTGATATTGTGCATTAGCACAAAAGTACTGCCATCGACTGTCACCGTCAGTTTACATGCGCCAAAAAAAACCCCTAGAGCCTATGTGTTTGCAACTGTATATATAACTGTATATATAACAACTGTGTATATAATTAAAAAAGTTACAGTTTTAATAATATAATTAAAAAAAGTTAAATTTTGTTACACATTTACTTGAAATGTTTTATTTATTTTGTCATGTGGAACTGCAGTCTATTTATTATGTTGTGGCCAACGCTGGGTGGCTTAGTATAGAAATCCATAGGTTCCAGCATAATTTAGCATACGTTTTTTTTAAAATGTGTGCTCGTCACTTTTTGGACTTCCTGTAATAGTTTCCAGAATGTAGACAAAATTGTGCATTTTTTATGGTAATTCCAGTAAGAAGACACAAGTGGCCATCAAATTAAAAGAAGATATTTTTTTTTTGTGTTTCACCATTTCAAGTGATTTGAGAAGAAGAATGTTCCAGACTATACAATGACCAGCTGTCTAGTGTATACATTGCGCCACCATGTGGCAATAAAGTGCAGCACAACAGATCGCAGAAAGGAATGTAATAATAGTATATTTTCATGTAAATGTAAGTCACTTTTGACAACTTATATGTAAAACACTAAGGTATGAAGTAATTACATTACCAAAAACATTTCTACTGCTAGAGATGACTCTCATGTTGTGTTAAGCCTGATAATCCATTCTTTAAAAGGAAAGCTCCCACCAGCTTTTTTTTAACTAAAAGAATAAGTATGTAAGTAACGCACACTAAATGTACAAAGTCATTTTTACTACTTTTATTTTTGACGATATGCACCGTCTGATATAATCGAAGGTCCATGGGATTGGTGATGCAGAAGTGTTGTGAGGACTGTGTACATAGAGGGAACAAAAAAGCAATTGAGCCCAGTGTTGGCATCTTTGGTTTAAGAAATGAATACTGGTTACCACTACTGTATTGGAATGGAAAAACTAGCCTTGGTGCTTTAAGGCCAGATGCAGACAAATCGCAGGCATGGTTACAGTATGCAGTCACTAGCGGGCAGAGTGAAGCATAAGTGGATACGTGCATTTGTCTTGACTGTTTAAAAACATATCCTTGACAAATATATTTATCTAAGCTATATTTGTAAATGACCAATTTAAAAACCAAATAATGATCTGTGCAGTAACCGCATGGCTGTATGATTATTTGTCCTCTTCCAGACATAAAGATAACGCGAAGAACTGCACATGCAATGATTTCAAGACACAAACGTGCCTATGATTATTACGAAAGGTAGGTCCACATAATAATATACTGCTGCTGCTGTTACTATTACAGCTAATGCATGAATCTAGTTAAAAGGGCTCAGTTTCCAAATTTCTGAGGATATATCCACTACAAGGCATATTTGAACCTTTGCTTGGACATTAAAAGAGGTCTCTATAGTTATGTTTAGGTGGATAGCTTAAATTATACCTAATGGGGCCATATTTATTTATTTATTTATTCAAGAAAAGGTATCATTTTTCACAAATGCATAGATTAAAATAAACTGTGCCTGACATTATATGATATAATATAAATTATTTTTAGAAAACAAAATATTTCCCTGTATATGCCAAACAAAACAGGAAAGACAACAAATTTTTTTTTGAAAACCATAAACCCATTAATAAATATATTCAATTTTTTTTTTCCAATGAATGTGGTTGTACATTCATGTAAGACCGCACACAAAGCCAATGTAGTACACAATACATTGCAAGACATGTACGTATAAGGGAGAATTAATGATACTAAATATATAATAGCTACATGATGCCCCCTCCCCCGAATCCTCCATATGCATTTAACTACTTCCCTGCACCATAGCCATGTGCTGTGTCGGAGATGTTTTTGGAAGCTGTGCTGTGTCGGAGATGTTCCATAGGGGTATGGATAAAGTATATGTTGCAACTACTAAAGTTGTCATTTTGTAAAGGGTTAATTTTTGTTTAGTAGGCTATTGTGTGACTACAGGCCTGTAAATGAAGGTAGAATGAATTAATTCATGATAGAATTGAACGTGGTTGGTTCTTTTCCCACTAGATGGTACCCCAGAGTGAAGACCCCCCTAGAATTGAAGAAGGAACAGTGTGAAAACTATTTACCCTGTGACCAGCTGTCAGAATGGGTTGGCTTTTACCAAGCTTACCGCCTATACTTTGGACCTATTTAAGTGGCTACTATATTAAAGCTTCTTTACACGCGCAACCAAAGTGAAAAAATGCTTATGTGCTTAGCTTGTTATAAATTCAACTACTGTGCATGTGAATCATGATGCTTAATAAATGAGTGTGTGCTTAAAACACAATATTAACCATTATTTGCGGGGTCTGTCTTTATTCGCTTATATGTTACAAGATATTCTTGTACACTTCTGGTGGTATCGCAAATGTCTAACATATATCCCAACAGCCTTTAAAACCAAGCTTAACAGGAAAATTACACCCTTATCTCTTCACTTCCACTCAACAACTCTCAATGTAGATGTGCATCAATGGCATGTGAAGGCGTGCATCATAAAACCTACAAAGCCTAGATGAGACACAGATCCTATCCTGGGCCTCTTCAGCTCATTCCAAATGGGGGGAGGGGTTAAACTATAATTAAAAACCCTTGGGGCATATATATGGGTTACAGTTCGAAAAGCACCCATTCAAGTTGAACTGATCCCATCGTGTAGCTCTCCATTCCTGCCTGTGCTCCTGACCCTTCTAATTTAGGATGACCAGACGTCCTCTGATGTCCGGATTGAGGACACTGTCCCGGGATGGATTAACATTCACTTTTGCAGGGGTCGCTGCTTCCCTCTGTGTGGAACCCAGCAGAGTCGCGTCAACATCACATGACTCTGCTCCATTTCCTGCTTCCCCTGGGCGGTACAAGAGAAGTTGTTTGCACACAGCGCGAGCAACAGAGAGGGAAGCAGCAGCTCCTGCGGAAGTCTGTGAGTGGCACTGATGAGAGATCTGCAGGGAATGAGTATCTGAGAATGAATCAGTATCTGTTGTGGAGGAATACAGGATGAACTTTGTCCCAATTTCGGTTCTCCCAAATCTGCAGGACCACAGTGTTTCCGGAAAAAAAACGGTTTCGGCCGGAACCAGGTGCAAGGCCATTTTGGAAGCTACAGCAAGCATCTGTTGCCAACCGTCTCCTCCCTTGCATTTGATAAGTATGGGCATACTGCTATTTTATGTGAAATGAACACTGTAAATGAGTATATGAATGAGTGAATGAATATGTGTGTGATAGCATAGATGTGTAAGTGGGGGGGAGCATGGCACAGGAAGCCACAGGCAGGATGTCTGGGTACAAAGATGGCAAGTACTGTGCTTCCAATCTGGGTGTTGGGCAGGTCCTGTGCATGCAATCTGGTAACATAAATCAATACTAAATGGAGGGGCAGGATTGGGGCATAAATACTTACTGGCTGGGGGAGAAACACTAGGGGGAAAAACAAGAAAGGGCATCAATGTGGCGCGGAAATTTTTTTTGTTACTGTTGTACCTTAGCCCATCCGGATGTAGGTGTTTGGGTGGTGTTGTGGCAAAGCCGGTCCTGGTGTGTGTGTTAGTGTGGCGGGGTCTGTCCTGGTGTGTGTTTGGGTGTTGGTGTGGCACAACCTGTCCTAGTGTGTGTGTTTTTAGTCATGTTTCCTGGCACTTTACGAATAAATACAACTTAATTATTGTTCATACAGAGATAAAATTCCCTCCTTAATTTGTAGTCATTTCAGAGGACAAAACTTTCTAGGCCCAGAAATCAGTGAGAGGAAAAGTAAAGGTTTTGTTATTTACTCTATTTCAATCTGCATATTTTATTAAAAAGGATTAGTGGCCCTAAATTGTGGCTTCAGACTTTCTTTTTGTGTGTACTGATGTCCTTCCTCTCCCATCACATAAGACTCTATCCTATATTATCTGCTGAGCACTGATGTCATCTTTCTCCAGTACACATTGATGCCGAGGAGTTAAAATTTTATTTTATTTATTTATTTCCATAAAAAGGCCACCAAAACCCTCAGCACCAGGCCCATGATGATCTTAATCCGGCCCAAAAGATTCCTATAAGTGCTTTTTTATCTCATGGACAAAATGTTATACATAACGTATATATCATACAATCACTTCACAAACTCATACCAAATATATATAGCTTGAAGAAAATATGCTTATAAAATAGTTTTTTTTTACCATTTGCCAATTAAAACAAATGTCCCTGGATTTCGTTTTAAAAACCTGGTTATGCTAAGCACTCCAGGCAGGAAAGCCATGATCAAAGCTCCCTTTGGTGTGTATTAAAACACACATTCAAAAAGCTTTTTATAGTGAATTGTGCCATAATTATACAAAAAACATAGCCGGGGCATTCCTCTTATTATCTATTCATCAATATGCTTCAATGCGCCCTGGAACCGCCTGCAGTAGCAAATTGCACCACCGTGCGGTATCACCACACGAATCCTACTCCGTCTTCAAATCGTTAACAAACGGTAATAAGTGCGCATGTGCGAACTAAGATAGCCGCCCCTAGCTTCGAGAAATGGCATAGCAACGTGGCCGTCCCATAACTCCACCCTATTACAGGCGCAATCATTCTACGTAACCAAGCGACACCGGAAGCGGAACTACGTCTCCATGTTTCTGGATACATGGTGTAGTGAGCGGGCAGCGAAGTGAATTAGTAACCGAAAAGGTGATTGTGAGAGGGGGCAGAGCTTTATTTGTAGGGTATATGCTTTGTGTTATTCTTTGTGTTGAGATGTGTTAGCTGATCGTATTTAGAACCGACATGATTAGCGTTTTGGTTTGTATTTGTGTGTGGATGTAAGTATAGATGGCGTGGGTTCAGGGTGTAACTGGTTCTGTCTGTGTAAACGTGTGTGTGTGTGTGTGTGTGTGTGTCTGTGTGTGTGTCTGTGTGTGTGTCTGTGTAAACGTGTGTGTCTGTGTAAACGTACGTGTGTGTGTGTAAACGTGTGTCTATATGCCCCAAATGCTGCAGTTCAGTCCAAATGACTTGTAATGGAAGTTTGGAGCCTATGTGACTTTGAGATTAAATTTACTTTGACTAAACACTGTCTTCTGGATCAACAGAGCTCTGTCAAATCCCCTGTTTATTTGTGAAGTTTATGTTTCTGGGTTTTTTTTGTTTGCTGCATGATTCCAGAAATTTTTTTTTTATATTTAAACAAAGGCAGTCCTGTTTACATTGCCTCGATACATTCGGCTGGGGGGTGTGTGCGATACCTTTAACTTAAGGTCCCACACAGCCTTGATGTGTTTGATCCGGTAGCTCAGAAATAGTTTTGGTTTGTGACCATAATAATAATAATAATAATAATAATGGATTCCCTGTAGTGAAACGTTATGCAAAGTGCAACCTTTTGCCTGCAGTTGGTGAACGTTAGCCACCTGCTGCTAATCTCCCTATTAAAATGCTGAAGCCTTTAATTTTACTTCTCTCTACATTTGGCATGTTTTTTATGTTTCTCAAAATCTATATCGCCAAGTTACCTTTATTGTATACACAATTACTTTAGCATGGACTAACAATAACGCTTTAAACACTATTACTAATCAAGTCACATCTACTTATTTTCTGCTAAAAGCTACATTTAGACTTCCTTTAAAAAAAAAATGGCTCCATATGACATTTAGATAGATTAAAATAAATGACATGCTTTTATGAACGGGCTGTCAAACAATACATTACTGTTACAGTTGGTTTGAATGCCCTTTCTGAGCCGAGTTACACTGATGTCCATATGTCCTCAGATGCTTGGTCTTGTTTTTAGCCTGTCATTTTCGCAAGACTCAGTGTTTGAAAATTAAACGTATAAAGGCTATATGGGACCTCAATATTATAAAGTATATTAACGCATGTTTTCCTTATGTTTATATTTTCTTTACAGGTTACATTTTATTTCTCATTGAAGTTGGTGGTGAGCATCCATTTCAAAATGGGGCGAAGATCCACTTCATCCACCAAGAGTGGGAAGTTCATGAACCCCACAGATCAAGCACGTAAGTGATTCATATGTTAACTTTCTTTCTGTTTTTCTATCGGTGAAGCTATAGGTAACCACTGCAGTCAGCTGTGTGATATTTTGTGTAACTTTCCACACAGGGACCGAATTCCCTAATTCCTTTGTTTATCCTATACCTTCCCCACCTGTATAGACTTCATCAGATGGTCGCTTTTTGTTGTTTGGTTGTAGTCCACCATTGAATGAATAGCTAATCTTGCGGTAGCTGACTTGCAGCATTTCCCCTCAATACTGATTTGTTTATTAAACCTATGTCAAAAATGTCTAAGGAAAATTATATTCTGAATTCACTGTCTTGCCTCTACAGGAAAGGAGGCAAGGAAGAGGGAACTGAAAAAGGTAAGCTGGTCGCATTCATTTTTGTATGCGTATGTATGTATATACATGTGTGTGTGTGTGTAGTAACACTTGGGTTATACTGGTGCTACCTAACACACAATCTTTATTGTGTAGAAATCTGATGTTCTTTGTCAGTAATAAGGTCTTTGAAGATTCAACCGTATTTGAACACTGCAAGGGCTTGGTTAGATCAGATATCACCATAAGGGAGTATTTAAGATGTTGTATAGCGGTACCGTTGAAACATGCGTGAAAATAAAAATTAAGTGAACGTGTTGAGCTTGAAACCTAAGTAATGAAAAAACAGAAAAGTAGTTAGGGGTAAGGATAAAGCTGCAGGAAAGGATGAGACCACAGTGGCATAAAGTAAACACTAGAAAGGAATGTCATTAACTTTGAAGGCAAACATGAAGAAAAGGGACATTTTTTTAGTGACCCGTTTTCTCCTCTGCCTGTAGAACAAAAAACAAAGAATGATGGTGAGGGCTGCTGTGTTGAAAATGAAAGACCCAAAGCAGATAATCAAAGACATGGAGAAACTTGATGAGATGGGTAAGTACACGCTGGAGAGGACATAGGCTTTATTTAACCTTGTTAAAGGACAACCGTGCTGAGACAAAATGTTTCTTTAAATTCCTTAAACTCTAACATTAACATTAATTGCAGCAAAACCTTAATGAGAGGATATCGCCCCCCCATCCAAAGAAGAAAGAGTCCTCCTGAACTTTATAAAAAAAAAAAATGTCTTCACCATTGGGAAATTTTAGTCTGACTGTGGAGATCTAAATCTAAGGTTCTTTAATTGCAGACAGATTACTTTTCTTTTTTTTTTCTCCATTTTAAGCATAATGGTTAATACATTTATTATTTCCAGAGTTTAACCCTGTACAGCAGCCTCAACTAAATGAAAAAGTTTTAAAGGACAAACGGAAGAAATTACGAGAGACGTTTGAACGTATTCTACGACTGTATGAGAAAGAAAATCCTGAAACCTACAAAGAGCTCCGGAAAATTGAGCTGGATTATGAACACAAGAGGTCACAGCTTAGCCAGTATTTTGATGCCGTGAAGGTAAGTATCTACTATAGATAAAATGTTTCACTTGGCATGAATACACAGTTTTGTATATTTCATCTTCCCAATGCTAAATTGTGTTCTTTAACATTGTATAGTATATAGTTCCCTAAAGAAAATGTATTGAAATAACCAGATTTAATATATTGGGCAATATCTAAAACTAAGAGACAAATTGTTAGCGTTATATGGGACACAGGTAAAACCTGTCTTTTCCTACCAGGATAAGTTGCACTGCATCTCATTGTTCAAACTTATTAACGTAACCTTTTTTTGGGTGGATAATTTTAACATTTTAAGTTTTGGAATGTTTTCCAAATGAAACCTTTTTGGTAAACATATTTTAGTTTCCATAAAGTCATCTACTGATTTATTTATTTTATACGCATCTGTTTATCTTTGCACAGAACGCCCAGCATGTTGAGGTGGAGAGCATCCCATTGCCAGACTTGCCACATGCTCCTTCAAATATACTGATCCAGGACATCCCGCTTCCAGGAGCTCAGCCTCCTTCCATCTTAAAGAAGACTTCTGCTTATGGGTAAATGAGAATGGGTTTGTTTTCATGAGATTGCCTATGGAAGGAACAAGGTTTTAGGTGAAAAACAGAAAACAATACAAAAGCATGCTGTATGTAATTTCACTGAACTATAAACCAATTTCCAAGAACAACAACCCTTAAAAGATTAGTAGTGTCAGTAGTCTACATTAACGTTCATTAACTGTACTATCTATTCTCAGCCTACCCGGACGAGGGGTGCCCATGCCTTTTCCTCCAGGTCATGGTGTGCCACGCTTACCCCCGGGAAAGAAGCCCCCTGGACCACCACCTGGGCCTCCTCCACCCCAGGTACTCCAAATGTATGGCCGTAAAGTTGGCTTTGCTTTAGACAACATCACAAAACGTCGGGATGAGGAGATGAGGTACAGCCCTGAAGCAGGTGAGGCTTCCAAAAAATTTTAAAAAACGGTTCAACCCAAGGTGCACTGAACATTACATTCGATTAATGAGTTTTGGTAACTAGTACTGCGGATAACTGTTTTGGCGTTAAAAAACAACAACAAACAAAAGAAACGGTTCCTCATAAGGAAATTCGATGGTGCTAATTGTAGTGTGGGAGAATGATGCAAAATTGCTCAAGTGTCTTCAGAACTCTTAGAAGAAGTTCTGTACTATGTTGCCATTAAACCCGTCTCTGCTGTAAGGCTAATGTTTCTGTGAATGGAAAAGAGATGAGCAGCCTCACCACGGGGTCACATGACATAACATGACCTTGATACGCTTGTGTCTCCCCGTGACGGTTCAAAATAGATTAGGTACCGTCCAGGTAGGAAGGGCCCTTTTTTTTGAGTTGGTAAGAGGAGACCGGAACAAGGGGGTCACACCAGCCCCCAAGAGGCACAGGCTCCGTCACAGCTGCAACCTCTGTTGTTATGCCTGTGGCCCCATATTATCTGTTCTCTGGTTAGCCATCATACGTGGTTATTAAATAACAATGTGAATGATGGCTAAGTTTAAGGAACTGCGCTGTATTCCACATAATATTTAAATTAGGGGTAACTTGCCTATCCCCAGGAGCGCAACGAGGACACCATGATGGTGCAAGCTCAAGTGAAGATGAAGGTTATCCACATGAGATGGAGCAGGACAAAGATGACGGTGGCAGCAGTTTAGATGACAGTGATAGCAACCAATCAGATGACAGGGACACTGATGGTGAAGACTACTCCCAACGTGATGAAGAGAAGAAAAGCAGTGGGGAAAGGAAAGGAAGTAAGTTAAATATTAATATTTCTGCATGGCTGAGCTGTGTTGGTCAATCAGTAAGTTACCTCCTGTCTTTTGTATAATGGATCTTCACTGTTTTCAGCTCATAGTGTAAGATTTGCTGATGCACCTGAAAAACCTCACAAGAAGAAGAAGAAAAAGAAGAATGTGAAGGATTTGACTCCACTTCAAGCAATGATGTTGCGTATGGCAGGTAATTATTTACGTCTTTGTAGAAAGCAATGAGGTTTTAATTGCACTACTCATGTAAAGAGTTCACATCCGTAACACAGCCTTATTATCTTTCAGGTCAAGAGCTGGCTGAGGAAGATGACGATCACGATGGTGAAGATTACTCATCTACATCATCTTCAGAGGATGGTTCTGATTCTGAAGACTCCCAGCATCCTGAGGAGTCTAAATCTGAAAGCACTGAAAGTTCCTCAGCACCAATCACAGTACCACCACCAGTTACTGTGCCACCTCCACCACTACAGATGCCTCCTTCCATCATGACAGGACCACCACCTCTTGGACCTCCTCCAGGACCACCCCTTAGGCCACCTGGGCCACCAACCGGCATGCCCCCTGGACCACCACCAGGTACTAAAACTTTTTTCAAATAAAAAAACTATTTCACGGTTGGATGGCCGTCCTTATTTTAAAGGGGCTCCAGAGCAGACTTGGTGAATGTCGTTCATAAGGGGGAATATTCAGGCCCATATGCACATTCAGAAAAAGAGTTCTCATTGACTGACTGACCGGCTGCTTTAGAGAGCCAATTAATGGCAAAAATGAGGGCAGCTACAGAGCTGCATTTTGTACCTCAAGTAAGTTCAGAGTACTTCAATACACTTTCTTATTAAAGAGGGGTGCCACGAAAAGTGAACATTAGTCCCTAATTTCCTTTATTTTATTTAGCAGACTATTCCATTGGCTCTAATTATTCTAGCGCTTCATAGAGGGTGTAGTCTTGGTAGTGAAAGACAATTGGGTTAGACAACCATTTGAAAAATATAGTATAAGTTGTGTTGTGGCACTTTAATTGACCCTTATATTTCTTCAGGTGCTCCTCCATTCATGAGGCCTCCTGGCCTTCGTGGGCCACCTCCTCGGTTATTACCTCCAGGGCCACCACCTGGCCGCCCGCCAGGACCACCACCAGGACCACCCCCTGGCTTACCTCCAGGTCCACCCCCTCGAGGACCCCCACCTCGCCTTCCACCCCCAGCACCTCCAGGTAAGTACCTAGTAATGAGTGATGGGATGGGTACTAATTAGTACTGGCTATACTAATTAAGCTGATGATCTTCGACTACTTTTGGACGTTCATGTTATTTTAAGTAATATAAAGTGAGTCTTGTTACAGGTCCACTTTAAAATGCCTTTACAGTTTTCAGTGACACTGACCCTGCGTCCGTTTTTTTTTTCTATCAGTGATATGTGTGTTTTTTGTAGACTTGACTTGTCTAATTTCAAATTGATACAGGTATGCCACCTCCTCCTCGCCCTATGATGCGTCCTCCGATGGTTCCTCCACCTGGCACTGCACCCCCAGGTGTCTTCCCTCCAACACCTTTAGCGAATCCTGGTGTTCTAAGTGCGCCACCAAGCTTGATACAGCGTCCAAAGTCAGACGAAGGTGGAGCCACAATTGAGAAGAAGGCCACGGCAACCATCAGCGCTAAACCCCAGATTACAAATCCCAAAGCTGAGGTGACACGTTTTGTACCAACTGCCCTTCGTGTACGCAGAGAAAACAAGGGATCAGCACCATTCACGGCTCAGAAGAAACCAGAAGAGGAGCTTGCAAGACCAGTTGCTAAACCAAGTCCCAAGGTTGGGGGGGCCCCAGTACCTGTGCAGACCAAGGACGATATGTATGAAGCTTTCATGAAAGAAATGGAAGGGCTTCTCTAAAACCCCGCAAACATATGCTTGCATTGCCCTTCCAGTTTATCTGACATCATCTTCAGAACTATGAAACCTACCTACAAACTGTTATATAGGTGTCGTCTCTATTGTGATCAGTATAAATTGTCTTCAGGCTGGTGTGTTTTATTAGTGTGAAATGTAATTAGCCTCCTAAATTCTGAAATATTCCCAAAGCCGATGACTTTTCAAGATATTTCTAGTTTTTTTTTTTCTTCAGTGACAAAATGGCAAGATTTGTGCTACTGAAATCAGAGACTGAAGAGGGTCAGTAAAATTAACTTGGATTTACCATTTTGGTCTCTTTGTATTACCACTTATAAAGGAACATGGTCTACAACTGCACAGCCAGAGACATTGATTTTAGGTACATTTACAGGGCCTGTAAGTGTTGTTGCTCTTATCACATGATCTGTATTTCATGATGTCCCTATTAAGGAAATCCATTGCTCCTTAAAATTAGGGTAATTTTCTCTGTTTTGAAGATAATAAACTTCGTTATAATTGTTTGCGAAGGAAATCCACCCTGAAGCTACTGATCTAATAAACATACATCCTTTTTAATTTGTCATTACATTTTTTTTCTTTGAACTGCTATGGTGTGGGTTTATAATGTAAAGCTTTCAATGATACATGGCTGGCAGAATACCCTAAGCTCCACATATGTCATGAATGTTGGTGAAATCTACGTCAAGTATAGCTGTATACTTAAAAAATTACAGCAAATGTCTTGCTTCAAGTTGAATCATCTGCCAGCTTGCAGAAAGAGTAGAAACTTATCTATTCATAGAAATTCAGTCTAGTAGCAAAAAGTCTTCAGCACAATTTGTTGAACTGAATCAGAAGTTTAGAAGGGTTGGCTTGGCTAACTCTCCCAGCATCTTGACACAAACCTGCTGACAGGCGCTTTTGTTCACAAGGAAACAATACTAATGGAGGTCTGTACAGCTGAGTTGGTTTCATGGGACCAGCTGGTGCATTGGGCGGACTAGTTGGGCAAATGGTAAAGATGCCAGAGTATGGCCCTGATGCTCTTAATTCTTTCACCTGTTTCACAGAGTGACACAAATATACTGCATTCTGTGATAAAAGATGGTTGTGGCTATTGCATGTGTGTACATGTTTACGAAGTACCTGTCAGCTACAAAGATGATGCGGTGTATTACAGACACATTGAATTTGCAAACATCCCTTACAACCTCAGCTACAGAGTTGCCTCTGAAGAAACGTTTGTGAAAACATACATGTAGAAATAGCGACGTGGTGGAATTGCGGACACTTGTGTCCTATTTGAGAATGCTCCCTTGACCGTGCAGTAAATGTCCCCTAAGTAGATTTGTAGAGGGTAGACAGGTTTCCATTAATGTAAATAGTTAATCTGGTGAGATGATTTGAGTCCCAAAGACAGTCCATAGATTTCAAAGATGGACACTTGGGAGCTATAGTTTCCCTTTAATTAAACTCATTGTTTAGTTAACTGGTTCTTTCATCTCCTTGGTGCTTTGGTGCACCACTTTCAGAATGGATGGTATACCTGCTTGGTGACATAGCACCTGC
>VKOC01000004.1:31704389-31781200 GCA_009364415.1 Spea multiplicata
GTCTCGGGTGCCAGCGCTTCACTGCTGCGTGAAGCGCCGGCTCCCGAGACAAACGCCTCACGCTCCCAACACTGCACTCTGGGCAGTGCCGAGCCAGGCAGCGGCAGCAGCAGCAGTGGCGGGGAGCAGAGGAGTCCTGGATTTCTGTCAGTCAGCGGGGCCTTCAATGAGTTGTCGATCGGTCGTTTTTCAGCACCCCTTGGGCCCCCCTGACTGGCAGAACTCCAGGGCCCGATCGCAGTCGCGACCCCTGCGACCCCGGTAGTTCCGCCACTGACCTTACTATAATCTGTATAGCCTAATATTTGAGGAAATTGTCTAAGGACCTCATTAATGTAAAAATAACACCAGAGACCCGTCATTTTAGATTAGCATTTTATTTGACTCTTGACGTCATTATAAACACCCAAACTTTGTAAATTAATAATTAGCATATCATTAGAATAACATCATCATATTGCATCACCTTTTTAATATAAATCCACCAATGCTTATCCAAGGGCAAAACTTAGCCAACCCTGGCACATGCTCAACCAAAACACCAACTTATATCACAAAGGTGAAGTGAATAAAAATAAAAATCGGTGGATCTCAAATTAGCTCTTCTAGGAGGCTGTTTCACATATCCACCACCCTCTTGTTAAAGTAAGTCCTTACATTAAGTAAAACTTTATTACATTAAATAAAAGTAAAAGAGGAGGATAATTAATATGCAAATAACAATTAACCATGTCAGTGTCTGTAAAGAAGGCTGTGCATTCATTTACCTCCACACACAAGCAAGGATTATATTATACTACATGCCCCTGCCCTTTTTTCCTAGGTTTGTTTCTATACAGCAAGACATTGTCTCACATACTGACCTCCCCCTCCCTGTCAGCATCAGCCAATCAAATCAGAGGAGGTGAGGGGGCAGATACAAGTCATGGGGTGGGTGCAGGTGGCTCAGGCAGGACTGGGGACAGACAGATGTGTTTTTGGACGATTCAATTCGTTTTCCCAGTTAAAAAAGCCCCTGATAGGAAAAGATCTAAATGATTTAAGACCCTGTGGGCAAGTCAATTATGAATATCAATTTTATGACAAAGGTCTAACTGTTGACCAGCCAGGAGAAACATTCTGTTGGTTTTCATTGGAACTACACACACTTTGATCTTAACAAAAAAGTGCCGTTTACGAACATGGCACATTCATTTTTAGCCTAGTACATATAAGAACATTTACAAATAATTACAAGACAACAACAATAATTTACAAATCTACATTAATAAACTGAGTGGGTATTTCATCAGGAAAACAAGGCTAGAAAACATAATCACCTTCTAAGGATCATCAATTTCTCAAAAACTAGGTGACATGCACAGCTATTCTTATTATTCCCAAGGACGATCTGTCGCTTTTCTCTTTATACCGTGATCCGACTAATACAACTCTCACTCCAAAGAGCTTTGCATCCAGATAAATGTCATGTATACAAGAATACTAGTATTAAATACCGTAATAACATAATACTTGGTTCATTGTCACCAACATAACATTGAGACACTCTAATAGACGTTAAACAAGTAGTATGACATGGAAGAAGATTCAGCTCCTGTTCCTAGATGATTCCAAACTGTGCCAGCTCATGTAGTTCTAGGTGATTGAATGCCTCCCATGGACAGATTACAGTAATGTCTGAAAAACGACAACAACATTTTATTAAAAGAGAAAAATGTAAATATATATTCGTTAGCCGTTAGGCTTTGAATTCGATATCTGTGCCCAACCCACTATCATATATATATATATATATATATATATATATATATATATATATATATATATATATATATGAGAATTCCTTCCATTTGTGCCTACTCTCCATTATTGCACAGTATCGCATTCTCGGATATTGTAGAACATTGCAAGGTTGATAGCTCTTCCACTCATGATCTTGATGAAACTAATAGGGTACAGGAGTTGGTCAGCTAACTTTTACCAGGATGACTACGCTGTATTAATAATGTCACTGTATTAGGTATGTACATTTACAGTGCAAGGTGGCCTATTACAATGATTCTTCTTCACCATTCTGAACAAGGTCACACATATTTATTAAAGACATATTACGAGTTGAAGGTGAAGTTACACTTACTTTCCGTAAATACATTTATTATCTGTTAATATTAACATATTTTATGTTTGTTTTTTCCTGGTTTCACATAAACAATCAACAGTATTAAAAAAGGATAGGGGGTCTACATGTACGCTCATCTATCTGTGCATTTCTTAACATGGTTTTTTAAGAATTTATACCAGTTTCTCTCAAAGATGATCAGAGACTGTTTCTCACAGTGATAATGCAATATATAAATGTACACTGAATTGGGATAGGCAATGTGTCCCTAGAGGTGACATATTAAAGGGATTGAGGGTGATATAGTGTCCAAAGTGATCCAAGGTTCCTTACCTGTTCCAAGCCCTTCCATTCCTGGGATATCATCGCCAAACCTGGAATGTAACATTTGGAATAATCATGAGAAGTGCCTCAGACTAAAAGCAAACACTTAGAAGCATGTTCCTTGGAAAAATAAATTGTGAGCATTGAATATTGTCTTGTATATAGTGATGAAGGACAGAATTAAAGAAATGTAGATCTTGTATTATTCCTATCAATGCATTTTATCTACCCACCTGAAGGTTGCCATTGTAGGTAATTATGAGACATCTGGATGTCTCACAAGACCACACAGAGTTAACTCCTCTGCGACAGAGCCTAACAAGTCCTTGTTACATTCTTATTTGTGACTTTAGGAGGTCCTGAGCAAAACTGGGATTATAATAGTAAGTAGTATTTTACAGAAATGTACATATGAGCTGTACATACAATTTATCTCTTTTTTTTCAATATATTATTCATATATAATGTGTTTCGGCAGACTAAACACAAAAAAGGAAACTATGGTTAAATATATGAATAGAATAGCAAATAATGGTCTTTAGAGTGGGAAATAGCCTTGTCATGAAGTGGTTAAAGTGTACTAGATTATTTAGTGAGAACTACATATAGCATGTGATTTTGGTTTGTCAATCAGTTTAATATCTGAAAACTGAGATTGTTTTGAGGCCTATGGCCTTCTTGTTACCCAGCCTTACAAAGCCAGCCTAAACCAATCAAAAATAATTTGCAATAATAGGACAGTGATTTATTTTTTAAAAAAAACAACTTACCCCTTCACTCCCTTTTTCGGTGGCTTGCTCTTAAATTGCCGTGTCTGTCTTTGCTTAAATTTAGGGGGTCCTTTTCGAGGAGTGGTGGGCCCCCCCTGGTTATTAATAGGAGCCAGCGCACTGGATGCTGGAGAGCTAGAATTCATCACCAAATCAACTCTTCTGTGGGAAATGTAAATATCTATAGAGCATAAGAAATACATAATGCACAATGAATGCAAATAGGCCAAATTTACAGCAGATTTCAAAATATATTCAGCAACATGAACCACGACAATTGAAAATTAAAACATAGTTTAAAACTATAATTTCCTGTATACACGTCATGATGTAAAGCATTTTTGTACCATTATAGGACCCTTTGCCCATTAATTCTTCTGCTATATAATAACAAGCTCTGTTGTATTGGCCCATAACATTTTAATATCTGACCCTTAAAGCTTACTGGACCTAGGCCTAGGGTGACAGGTCAAGGAAGGCAGCAGCCCTTCAGCTGCATAACAGTGAGCCTCGGGCTTTCAGTAACGCCACTACTTAATGGGCTAGTTAAAAGGGAGATCACTGATAGGAGATCTCTAGTGGTTAAACCAATGCGGATTCATAAAAGGCCCCTACTACTACTGGACTATGCATTATGCAGGGCTGACTCTGAAATGTAACCGTAAATCTTTCAAAGTGCATTTTCCCTTTTAGACACTAGGCGTCACTGCGCCATTATTATTAAACTTGTAGCAGCAAGCAGCGGAAACAAACATTTTACACTTTTAAACAAGCAATACAAGCAGCAAAACTATTGTCCCTTTAATTGCTCCTGTTTATATGTGAATGAGAAATCACCTGCCACGATGTGTTTTCCTTATATCTGTTTTATAGCAAAATGTCGAGGGATATCGAAAATGAAAATTAACTATATCAAGGAATCATTCTTTCTCCATAGAGTAACAATGTTTAATGCTCCCAAAACAGATACAACCCTTCAAGCATTAGGTAACAAGGTTAAAAAAGAACAACTTATTGTAACATTTCAATGCATCATTTAGCACCCTATGAAACTGCAGATCCTGGTTTTTAAAGCCTAATAAATCACTTAAGAGACCAGTACTCGGCAACCAACGTTATACGATGCTAATCCAGATTAGTTTAAAATGAGCAGATGGCTCTTTTAATTGGATCCAACATTTAATGTTTCCTCAAGCAATTTACATTATTGCTTGATGGATTTTTGAGTGTCGTTTTAAGAGTGCCTATGGTCCAATGATCTGGAACCACAGGGAGAAAATCCCCAGGCTCTTTTTTGCTATTACTATTATTCATTTTGTTATTATTTTTGTTCTGATTATTATTTTGTTTATAATTGTATACTTTAAATTGGTTCAAACAACTGTATTGTGCAGCTTGCTCATGAGAAGCACCAAATCTTTCTGGTGTTAAAACTTGAAAATCTAAGTTCTGGAGAAAGTAGTTTCTACCTACATTATACAACCATAACCTTTTTCTTTCTTTATTTTTTTTGCCAAGCAAGAGTTTTATTAGCTATTTCTTTTTTAAAGTTTACAGGACATTTTCTTTCCTGTGAGTAGAAAATATATACTTGGATTCAGTTAATTCCCATTCTCGCTAATTGAAGCTTTTGTCATATTAGATTGAATCCGTACATTGCGTCTTTTTAATCAGAAGGGTTTTGGATTTGCCGGATAATTTTAACCATGTAATCCTGCTCCATGCTCAGTATTACGTATTGGAGGATAACTTTTGCACCTATGAATCAGAAGACCTTCTATTGCCTATTAGGCTGAGTAAAACCAGGGTCAAGACCTGTAGCTCAGAAGTTATTGTTGGACTATAGAGTAAATCCTACTATTCACATTTGGATAGTCATTACTATTTTTTTACAGGAATGTATAGATCTGATATGTATAGATGTGTTTCTAGCTACAGTAGAAATCTGATTGGCGAGTGGATTATTCTGCCTTTTCCTTCCAACTCCATCTGCTCCGACATCACCAATAGTGCAAGAACATGTTCTCTTTGATACTTAATCTAACATCCATGTATGTTCTGCAGCACATTCTACACGATACACTCTGACACATTGACACTGGTTATTTTTATGTTTTATATTTCAAATGTTCTACTCCCCATCTTGCTTTATCCTTTTGAACTTTCTAAACAGTTAATTATTTCAACTGCAAACTGTTCAAAAAAATTCAATTTTAACCAATTAAAAGAAGCCAGTTGTAAAATATTTATCATGGGAGGATGGCCTAGCTTCAAACCTGTGTAGTGAAAATATGCTGGTTGTGCGTTCTGGCCCATACAGTAATGTGCCACCAAATCAGGTGCATTACGATGCAGGATGGCTAGCAATATCGGTCCAAGTGGCTATACAGTACAACAGCCATAAACACAATTGCCTACAGACCTGTTGCACACAATACAGTCCCGTCAAGCCAGTACTCCCTAAGATATACTGAACAGGTAGCCCATGAAAAGTGTGTAAAAACATCCAGTTATGGTGCAACTACTGCTAAAAGTGCAGTCTATGGTAGAGACAACTACTATTAGTGGACTTCTGGCAGTGTCCCCAAATCCTTAAGCCACGGGCATTTAACAGCCTTCCGCTGTCTATGCATACTTTTCCAGTATTGATACCAAAGCACGTTATCTTCCTTATCATTCAGATATCTACCACATCATCAGATTTTTCAATAAAAAGCAGGAATATTTGAAAATTCTGTAGGGGTGTCAAAGGTGCAGGTCCTTAATCTGTCTGTTAATGTAAATGCTGATCATCAGATGACATGTTGTCTGTGTAGCCTTCTCAGTCCCTATAACCGCTCATGGAATCTGGGTTTGTACCTACAGTAGGGTGTTAATAGCAAGACCTAAGTTATCATAAATGTGATCTGGGGTGGTATTTGATGTTTAGTTTATAACCAAAAATATTTTTGCTATCGGCATACTCACAAGAGCAGGCGTCGAAAGATCTGACACGACTCTCCAGTGGGTTTGTCACATTATGTTGCAGGTTGATCCCACTGAAATACTCTGGAACTTTTAATCTGCTTTGCAGAGGATTAGCTAATATAATCAATTAACAGACTTAGCAATGTGAAGTCTGTAACAGACATGTACACAACTAGTTGGTGCTATTTAAGAGGAATGGCACATGTCCTACTGTAAAAAGAACATAAATGACATGATTGTTTATCCAGTAGACTGGGGCTGGCCTTCTCCTTCTGTCCCAATATGTCTTGGCATGTGGTAATGTTGTTGTCAATTTTAAATTGTCCCTTTGGTTACCATAATTTACAATATATTATATTATTTTATTACAAATCAAAATACATTTAAAATGTAACTTCCTGCCTTTGTTCACAGGCTCCATCGTGGACAATGGAAAGCTATGGAACTATGTAACAAATTAACATGATGATTTATTGTTAGGCCTACAAACTTGTGTGGATTTGGCTTTTCAGGAGATTAGGAGCATGTTCTTGAGCTGAGTAATATTATACATGGATCCTTAATATCAAGTGTATGATTCTTACTTGGATTTTAGACTCAGCTTGCTATGCCCACCTCTACTTATTATGTTTTCATGCTGTATATAAGATTTATTGTTTGTATTCCAAATTTATTTCAAATGGACCTGCTTGAGCGTGTGCCCTTCTCCTCCATGGTCCAACATTTGTCATCAACAGCTAATCAGTGACAGGAAAGCGTTCCCATTGAAATAAGTGGGAGCACTTGTTGCAAATGTACACTGGACCCCTTTCTGAAGTTTGTCGAGCCAGCGCCGGAGCTGACTGGTGGTAAAAGAGCTGGGAAAGGGGGAAATGCATTTGGGAGATTCTCCATTTGTGCAAAATGGACAGCATGAAAAATGGAAGGGGCCATGCATCTGTCATATGGATTAAAGTACATTTGGTGTCCCTTTAAGTGTTTGTTAGCAGAAAAAACTCTGCAGTTGTTTTTTTCAATTCATCTGAATGGCATGACACAGTTGACATTAAAGACAAGAAGAAAATGATTGGAAGAAAATGAGTAGATTTTGTATGATGGATTTTTAGATGCAGAAATTCTGCTTGTTACTTCTTCCATTACATTAACACTACATATTCCGTATTCCATATTTATTCTGTGCAATCTTTGTTATAATATGCTTACTAGCCCAGGGGGCAGGTAAAGCCAAGTGGCCCTATTGGCCCCTTGTCCCTCCGGTTATTCAAATACACATGTACTTACACACACTCTTGAATACACATATACACTCATGCTAATACACCCTCCATCTTATACACATTTACACATACACACTTATTCTAACACACTTATACATGGAATCTCACTCTAACATTCATACATCAAACAACATGGACTATGGGAAATTATATTTATTGTGGTTCTTTACGACAATATTGATGACCTCACTTACACACTGATACCACTCACAAAAACATATGGTTCAAAATGCTAAAATGTAATAACCAATCAAAGAAATTACAGTTAAATAACTGTCCGCCATCTTCTCTTATTCATCTCCCTATTTTCCCCTCTTGTAGCTTCCCATCTGAAGCCAAGCACTAACCTACCCCTTTGTTCATATAATTTATACTAAAACCACTTAGCCATAATTATTGCTACAAGAGCAACTACTCCCTCTTTTCACCCCTCCTTTTGTTTTAATTACCCCTACAACTCCAATAGATTGTAAGATCACAAGTGGGGCCCTCATAAGCCCACCACTCCTGACAGGTACTTTATATAAAGTACCATAAGGGGTTAACGGGAGCGGAGGCCCCTGCAGGCGACAAAAAGATTCGCTTGCGCGGCTCTTTAACTCCTGACGGCGGAACTTGGCCTGGGGAGACCATGGTTTCCCCGCTCCAAGAGTTAAAGGTCTGTACGAGCGACTCGTATTGGTCGCTTGTATGGAACTTTGACTCTTGGAGCGGGTCTCCCCCGGCCAAGTTGCGGCAATAGGATTTTAAAAGTCTGTATGAGCGACTCTATTGGTCGCCAGCAGGGGGCTTGTTTGCCATCAACCAATGAAGTGCAGGTATAAGTGATCACAAACAACAAACTTATGTTGGCTGCTGCTTATGTAAACTTAGTAGTTATAAATTTAGCCGAGCGGCTGTTATCTTCGTGTTTCAAAAATGATATTGTGTGAATATTTTGCTTCTTAGAAAGCTTTTTGAGAGAACTTGATCAATTTCTGACTTCCCATAGTATTAAACCATAATAACATTGCATAGGTTTTTTTTGCAGTGCAAAATATCAATTGAAAGCTGAAATGCATCCGTTTAATACTATTTTTGTCTTTAAACCCAAATTCTTGAATATTCACAATAAATATGTACATAATATTAGCAAGAGTTCATAAGTTTTGTGTTAACTAAGAATACTAATCCGTACAATGGTTTTGTAACATATACTTCCTGTATATAATGCATACGTGGCTATAAGTACCACACATTTCCTTTATACAGTCCTCTCAGAAAGCACACTTTATCAAGCCGGAAGTAATTTGAAGTTTAGAATTAGCAGCAACTGCTCGATAAAACTACTACTAGCAAAATTATTTCAAAAGTGTCCATCCACTGATAAAAATAAAGGAGCGTTTTTGTATTAATTTGTGTTTGAATACATTCTGTCATTCATTGAATCTGATATAAATATGTAAAGAGGGAGCAGAATGCTGGTTGCTATGCTGGTTGTACCACTTTTTTTTTTTTTTAGAATAGCACTCATTGTGTAAAATACATAATTACAGGTTATCCCTGATTATAATTATTACACCTATAATTAGCATATTACTATTCTCCTCTTGTGTTAATAGAAAAATATTTTCTTGAGTACTGTATGTGGCCATCTTGCCCTAGATGTGTAGTTTGCTAAATATTCCAGGAAGTGAGGTAGCGTTATTACTTCCTGCTTAGCATGCCTTGGAACTTTCCAGGGTAGGGTACCCGGAGCTCTCCATCTTGGAGGGAGTAGCTCCACTAGGGGGTTGAGCTAGCTACAAATTAGGATAAGGCCACATAAGAAGCATGATTAGCCATGTGAGAGGCAGGGCTACCTGCTGAAAAGGGAGTGGCTAGAGCCAAATAGCATGGGTAAGGCCTCGGAGAAAAGGAGAGTGGCCTGGAGATCTGAGGACCAATGCTTCACCTCGAAACTCCAGGCCCAACTCAGCAAGTTCCCATGTGTGCTGCTTAGGTTGACAGTTTCACTCAGGTTTCACTGAGGGATTATGGGGAAAAAAGAGTAAAATTGACTTGGCCCAAAACACATGCATAACCAAGACTATGTTACAAATGTTTCAGGAGTGGCATTTAGGCATGCCCCACTTCACGCCCATTTCCCTTCCTACCCCATACATGTAAAATGCATATGAGGGCTAGCATTGCCTGCAACATCATTGGGCTGGCCCACTCCCATCAGCAGGCTCGCCCATTAATGCCAGCAGACCAACCCATTGACATCCTGAAAAGGGATGACCCTGTGTAGCCGGTGCCTAGTTAGCCCCAGGTGAAGTTATAATCATATCAAATCTTGTGTCCTAAATCAAAGTTGACACCTTTTGGATGAAAACATACAACGTTCAAGACTTACCTAAGCTTTAGGGACCTTAGATGTCTCTTCTTAGCTGGAATGTAGAACAGACCTCTGAAGTCCCAAAAGTTTGACTCTACATTTTCCTTCCTGGTCAATAAATGGCATTACCTAAAAATTCCAATTCCTCTTGGGCCAATATGGCTATATCCTGTAGATTGTAAGCTCGTTTGAGCAGGGCTCTCCTCACCTCTTGTTTCTAGTCAAAATTGTTATATTCTACTTGTTATGTTACGTCTACCCATTGTACAGTGCTACAGAATTTGATGACGCTATATAAAACAATGAATAATAATAATAATATCCATTTTTCTTATTAATATTATCAACAATGACTCCAGCAACGCACGAGGGTTAATCCCCTCAGGCTGTATTGTACTAAAGCACAATGTATCAGTATTATTTATCTGCCATTATATCTTGGAACAGAAGATAAGTCTGTTGAAATTCTTTAGCAAAACTGGTAGCAAACGCTAAGAACTTCCTGTTGAAGTGGTTTGGAGAGAGAACTAGGGTTGTTTGCTTAAACAGTTTCCTTCCCCTTTTCAACTGACAGACAAACTAAAAAGATTAAAGGACGGTCTCTTCTGCACAGAAAGGCACCGACCAGAGCTTGGTGAGTAAATGTCCTTTTATCCCAAAAATTGCTATGGATTTACATACATTCTGGTAGGAAATAGTTAATGGTCACAGTAGCGTGGCACAATGTGAAATATTCGTGTTTGTGGCTCTAATCTTTAAGGCTGAGTCCATAAGACGACAGATCCTATCACTAAATAGAAGGACTCTGCCTGGTGTGTTGGCTAAGCAATGATATATTTTGGATCACAATCATTGAGTCTGGATTATAACACAACTATATGCAGATCTCAGCTCTTGCGTCATATGGTGCTGGTATCGACACATCGTATTCTAAAGTGGCGTTGGCATCTAGGCAGCAATTTGGGAAGAGGCAAAAAATAATGGCAAAAGCTGTTATATTTAGTCATTTCATCTTTAAGGAAAACAAATGTAGATGTGACGTATTATATTTAATCTCGTGGAAGACCGTGTGCCAACCACAATAAGCCTTGACCTTTTTCATTAGTATACTTACGGTGCCTTAATCATTTCTGGCACATTGTAAAGTGAGGGGAGGGAATAATATATTTGACTAAGTACAACAATAATATCCAACACAGTGGGGTTTAGAGTAATTAATGGACTTACTACCCAATACACAATTTTATCGACACTTAAGTAAAACATGCAGTAGTAATAAACGATAAATGCATGTTGGCAGAATAGTTGTCACCTTTTTTTGTTTTCTTAGAAAAGGTTGAAACCCTAGTCCGATATACAAAGTTAATAGAGAAAACTACTCTTCGCGTGAAGGACCTAAACTACTAATGGGTTTATGCACAGAATTATACGATTATAATTATAATTATTCTGCAAAGCTCTAAATACACCTGTTAGCACTTAAAAAAGTATGCATACATACATGCAATAGAATAGTAATAGAAATACCATCGTCGAGAATCATAGCCCTTGGGCAGTATAACTTGAATCTTGATTTTGCTTCTATTGAAGTTCACATTTCTCATTAACATTTTTTCCAGGAACAGTAAAATGTTGTAATGTTTAATAACTCATATTTTGTATGTTAACCTGAAAAATGTCCCAAGGTGGAGGTCTAACATGCGAAGTCCGGTGCTCACCCTTAACCCCAAACAGAACGCCGATCTGGTGCTAGAGGTTATTACAATAATTTGCACCCTGCTATTTTGAAAGCAGGATGTACTGTGGAGATATTCAGGCTACGCTGGGTAATTCTTATCTAATCACATTTGCTCATGATCCACTAATAGGATGATCTCTAGCTAAATGCCAGAACTAAGTACTCAACAGTCACAGCTCACGAGGCCAAGCTTGACGGCGTGGCTATTGTCTGCCACTTTTGATATTATCGACATGCCATATTGCCAGGAATTATTGCAATGTTTTGTGTTTCCCCTTACACTAAATGGAAACACAATATTTTTATTGCAGGAAACAGAGTGATGTGTAACAGTTTTTTTCTGCAGATTTTTATTTTAATAATATTTTTGGCGTGTAAGCTGTACGTCTGTTCTGCAAGGTGAAGGCTACATAGTGTAGATGTAGAACCTTTTGCTTTTTGAGGGCCACAAACATCATCTGTTATTGGGTGAAAGTTGGCAAACTTCTTTTTGATGCAAAATATTAACTTGTTTGAGATTTTGGATTCTGGTTAGTAAGTTCCTGACTAAGCATTACCTTATATGGTATTTCTGTGCAGTTCTGATAAACCATAGATCTAGAACAGGAAGAGGAGGCCTTCTGCTGTTTTAGCTGCCTATAACTGCAATCATTATCAGTTGGCCTATTTCTGACAGCCCTGCATTAGATCAGTAGAATAATTCCAAATAACAATATAAAAAGATAGAATTTGGCAACATATAAAAACTACTCGGCCCATCAAGCATATTCATTTGGTAAAAACCTAGATCTTAATCAATCTTTCCTCTTGTCTTAGGCTGAGAATAACTTTATGCCTATCCCATGTTTAAATTCTCTCACTGTATTGTCATCTACCACTTCTACTCAGAGTCTATTTATCTTCCAACTTCCCAGTAAAGAAAAATATCCTTACATTACATCTAAGCTTCTGACCCTCTAGTGTTGGATTACAACCTCTTTTTCTAACATTTCTCCTTGATTATACATCTTGAGCATTCCTGGGAAATCCAGTTTGTGAGGAGGCAGTGCTACTTAAATGCATGTTATCAAAAGATACCCCTGCATAATGCTCCATTCCAGAGTTTTAGTAACATTTAAATCTTCCATCGGTGGTGATCTCCTTGGACATTGGCAACCAGCTGTTCCCTCACTTTTATAACCAGAACAAGATGGGGCCTTCCGTACCAATAGGTCTTAACTTGTTTTCTTATTTTCACTGTCCCCTATTGTAACAGTGACACAGAATCTGCTGGCGCTATATAAATACATGTAATGTAAGGGTTAGGTATGGTAGATAGCAACCACTAGCCTTTGCTAGATTCATAAACCAATCCTTAATTTGGTTGCCTTTGTGAAATATGTGGCTTTTATCTACTTTATTGCATTCATTCTATAAAAGGTGGGATTTGGTTCTGCTCACGTTGCAACAAACCATTGGTATTGCCATTACCTGATGTGCTTAGTCCAAAACGCATTGAGACGGTGCACCTGCTTCCAGATGGATCATATACACAGCTGAAGCTACAGGTTTTAAAAAAAAATTAGTCAATTAAATTGCTTTAGTTTTCCCATTAAAATAGAAACACTGACTATTCCAGAGAGGTGTTAAATATTATTTAAATCCCATATTGACATATCCAGCTGTCTATTTACTGAAGCCTGTAGAGCTGATACGTCACTCACCTTTAAAGAGATTTTAGCAGATTACCTAGAATTAATGAGCATGAATGTTTAACAGAAATGACTGCACTCTAGTAGTCCTCAAGGAGCTTTTTGTATCTACAACTTGCAACACGTGCTGCAAAATCCTTTTTGGGATACGGTTCTTATGGGATTCCAGCTGCTGTGAACTTAAACTACAACTCCAATCATACTTAGTTGAGTTTATTTTTGCAGTGTCCCTTTGTTTGTTCACCACATTAACTATACAACAAGTCCATCTTATTATGTGGAGCTCACTGAGGTTGACCACATTTGTTCCCCTTTATTATTGCAGGTAAAAATGACAGAAGATCACCCTGTCGCTCATGACCTTGAGGACGATGAAGATGAATTGGATGGGAAATTGAATTACAAACCACCACCACAAAAGTCACTACAAGAAATTCAGGAGCTTGACAAGGATGATGAGAGTTTAGCCAAGTATAAAAAATCATTGCTGGGAGAAGGACCAGTGGTATTAGGTATGAATGGCCTATAACTCCCAGTGTGGACAGGACAGATGCTCTAAACGCTGTTACTTTGCACTTTGTCCCAAATTGTTGGACTATAAGGGGAGCGTAAAGCCATTGATACTAAGGAAAAGCCTTCACTCCTCCATCCTTCATAAGCAAGGATGAGCCAGGCGCTGGGCACAAGTCCAGTTTGAGCCACCGCTAGCTTGACCAGCTGTTCAACAACATTATCAATAGGAAATATACATCTACATGTGTATCTGTAATGAGCAATTAACCAGTGGTATGTGTATGAAATGGTTAAATGTGTGCTGGATTGTTCTGAATTTCCAGTGGGCTTATGTGACCTATTATGAAAGTAAACTAAATTTATAATAGGCTATATTCTTTTAAGACTATCCAGTCATTTCTTCTTTATCAGAACAATAAACAGGATAACTGAGCTCAATTAATCCACCAGGTGGTGGCTTTCTTTTATTAATGCAAGTTTTTTTTACTTTTTCAGATCCAAATGCCCCAAATGTGACTGTAACCCGTCTTACACTGGCTTGTGAAACTGCACCGGGACCAATTACAATGGACCTTACTGGTATGTGGCCAACCATCTGAACAACGCTGTTCTGGACCTTCTGGTATCAGCTTCAGCTTGATTACCACTCTTAAACTTTTATCTACGCAGTCCCTTGCTCATTATCCTCTCATCAACTATTGGGTTTATTTACAAAAAATAAGTTAATGTGAGTTTGCAGTCGCACTCGTTCACCACTATCAACTCACATTTAGGCTGACTCAAAATATACTCAACCTGCACAAACCCGACTGCAGCACAGTAGAGTTGATGAGACTTAAAAACAAAAATAAAAACATGACTTAATTTACGCAGTATGTAAATATGGAGTGTTATTGAGGAGGAAAAGTGAAATGTTTCTTTACCTTCCCAGTTAATAGAATAGTTATATTTTATTTAAAAAGAACATTGAAAATAAGAAACAATAAAAATCTTTTAAAAAGGAGGTCCCCTACTAACCACGGAGGGACAGGAAAGTCCTCCACGTTCCCTTGCCCTGTGCGCAGAAGGTTTATAATTTGTCCCCCCAGGAGACATAGACCCTACTTATGACTCCCTCACCTTCCATCCTCCTCAGAAACAGATGGAAAAATAAGGAAAAAATCCACTCTTCTGCCAAGGGCAGTGAAGTGAAAAACCGATTCTGGTTAAATGTATATGCACTCCCCGGCACCAGTACCCCCAAGTGGTTGGAATGAACTACAGATCATGGGCAGGTCTCGTCTTATACTGAAAGCACCAACAATTACTTATTATAATGAAAATGTGAATTCGAAACTATTGTACAAGATAACTCAAATACAGGAATTAATTGGAATAAAGTAACATTATCTCGAATAACGTAATATATCCACACTGAACACTCTGTTATTTACTCTAAATATTATTTTATTCCTTAGGAGACTTGACAAACTTAAAGAAGGAGACATTCGTTTTGAAAGAAGGTGTTGAATACAGGGTGAAAATCCACTTTAAAGTGAGTTGTATATGTGGAACTCGGTGAGCTCCTTCCTCACTGAGAAAATATTAAAAATGTGTCACTATCTAGAGTTTCTTTAACCATCCCAGTTAACATATACACATTTTTATGCTTTTCATTTTTTATAGGTGAACAAAGAGATCGTTTCTGGATTGAAGTATGTACAGCACACATACAGAACAGGAGTAAAAGGTAACCTATATTTTGTTCAGATTCAAATAAATGCTTAAACAGGACAGATAAATATGCCATTGCCAGAGTTTATGTATCCCTACATTGATAAAGCCAGGAAATGGCCATGGATAAAAGCCACGTCTGGGTTATCATACATTCTATGTCTTTTAGTACCTAAACAAGTGATTCAAGTATCTCATTTAATAATATTCTGTTTAGCATGGATGTTCTAGTTGGGCTAAACCCAAAAGTGAACCATTTAACACTACCATACATATACACCTTGGCAGAGCAATCAACAAAAGTCCACTCTGATAACCAACTTTGTTTGTCTTGTACAGTTGCCAAAGCTACATTTATGGTGGGCAGTTATGGACCAAGAACAGAAGAATATGAGTTTTTAACCCCCATGGAGGAGGCACCAAAAGGCATGCTAGCTCGAGGAACCTACCATAATAAGTCGTTCTTTACAGATGATGACAATCATAATCATCTAACTTGGGAATGGAACCTGTCCATTCGAAAGGAGTGGAATGAATAAACACTCTTTTCTAAAGATACAATCCAAATCCCTGGATTTTTCTTTTTACATGTGGTTTATCGCCTATGTATTGTGGAATCCAAAATGAATACCCTGCTTGCTCGTAAAAAACCTAACCTCAGAGCTTACTGTGTTTTCAATTAACTGCATTGTATACACATACTTGGAAACTCATCGGGTTTTATCTGGACTCTTCGGGTCAAGAGCTGTTTCTTTGGGGCTCATAGGTATTATCTTCAATCTTTCTTCAGGGGAGGGGTATTTGGTTGTGCCCAATTGCCATCCCTTTAAATCCTAGCTAGAGCTAGCCTGACCCTGTATGACACCCCAAGTGCAACCGCACCAACAGCAGAGAAAGGCTTTAGGCAGCCAACCCAAGGGGGTTTTTAAGTATGTGTATACACCATCTGTAATACAAAAGAATAATATATTCTATGCTGATTTTAATAAAATTCATTTTTTGGATTTTGAATGTATTACTTTTTACAAACATATTAATAGCACATGAGAATACATTTCAGAATTAAAAGTGGTAACATTCTACAACTTCCTATCGGTGTGGCTTAAACAATATTCACATAATATATACATGCACATATGTATGCATAAATTTGTATAACAATATCAGAAGAATATAAAACATTGGGTTTTCTGCTTTAGCTTCATGGAAAAATAGGAAACAAAGCTTATGTTGTGTTGCCATTTAGCATTGATATTTCATTAAAATACATTGGTTCTAATTAAGTCTCTGAAGTGGGCATTAATAAACAAATGACTGTTACAGAAAGAATTGGCACGCCTGAAATTTAGCCAGTCTACTTACCTTACACATACATGAAAATCTATGTTATTAACTTGTTTCAGTATGATGTGGAAAATTTGCTACTGTTCATTCATGCACTCAAACTTCTTTCAATGCTAGGATAATTTAATAATATATACATACGCGGGAACACTCTGCGTTTTGCCCAGAGACCCTGGGAGAAGCGCCGGGTATGGCTATATCTCACATGAGATAAATCAGAAATAAATATGGCAATTTATTTGCAATTATTTATTTACTTCACAAAAATAGGAATTATCTCAAGCCATAAGCTACTGCTAACAAATCTAGATAGGTTTGGAACTTACAAATACATTTAAAACTAGCCAATTCTTGTATAGAGCTAAGAGATGGAACTTATACACATTAGGTCTCAATTTTTACAACGTTACATAAATGTTTACTATAATATCTAAGTGTTTATTAATTTACTTAAATTAAAGACAGTGTGATAAAAGAAAAACAAGAAGGGCTTCTAATAGAGTAATATAGAGAAAAGGAGAGAAAAGAACAACCATTTCCATTCATAGTTTTACTCAGCTTTTATCAGCATTTTTCTATTTTTGGCATCATAGAGGGCAAAGTCTTCTAAAGCAGATGGAGCTTTCCCATACTTCAGGGCCTCTCTCACTTTTGTTCGAATAACCCGCTGCATTAGGTTCTTTTTATGTGTGAGTCACTGCTCAACTTAGTTTCCAGAAGATCAGATGGACAAAATAATGGCACGGTCTTCCACCTTTTTCCTGCTTATGTTTCTTTTGAAGACTTCATCAGGGGAGCAAGTGGGAAACACTACCATCACTACTGGTAAGAAACACACAGAGAAAAAGTTATGGTTCTAAATTAAAAAATGGAAAATGAATGCTTCATTAACGTCAAGATATTAAGGTTTGCCAGTCAGAAAAAAGCTACTAATAAGAAATGGGAAAGTTACAATTAACTAATCATTTGGAAAAGGTGGATTTGTGACCTTTCAAAAGTATGGATCAAACTTAAGTAGTCTGGTGCAAACATCAACGTTTGTCCATTGTTACCAAAGCATGTCAAAAACGTCTATGGATATACTAAATTGGTCAGACATACTATTTAATATTAAACCATATGTTCCAGAATTTTGTTGAGCTTTCTATCATAATAAAGGTGGTAGTGTCCTACACCAGCTAAGTACAATCAATTAATTAATTCTGGAAATTTTTAATTGCCTTGACAAAAGCCTTGAGTTACAGGTCAGCAAGTTGCTCTTTATGTAATTTGTTCTTCTTGTAATTCAATGCAAATTATATATAAATGAGAACAACGGGAAATATACAGACAAACAATGAACTATTGGCCCTGAATAAATGAACAATTACTTTGGTTGTAAAAGATAATTAAAATAGATGTATAACTCATTATTAAAAGAATTCTAAAAATAGTTTTCAGTTTTTACTAAGGGTGGTAGAAGTCAGATATGTCATACATGTCTTATGAACTGAGGTCTGAAGCTGTAGTGGTTGCAAAGGATAGTGGTTACTGTGGAGGTGTTCACAGTAGTCCAACACAATATACTGGGTCCCCCGGGAACTGTTCTCAAAACCCTTCTTAGAAATAATTCTTTAATTATGTATTTTGATTCATAATTACAGGACACTTAATTGGCATGTAACACAAAAGCTGGCATTAAACAGTTTGTGTTGGTTTTGTGTGATTAAACCTTCAGAGGAATGAATGGATCTGATAGACCTGTTAAGTGTTTATGCATACTAGAGAGTACAATTGATGTTCTAAGGGTAACAGAACCTTAAGACATATTCATTATTAGAAATGATAAAGGTATAACATGATAATCAAAACATATTATCAAATGTGACCGGGTCATGTGTGATTTAAACCAACTACAGTAACATCATGTATTGGAACAGCATGTATGTGTGTTAGTATGAGTATATGTGTGTTAGCGTTACTTTGTATGTTGGCATGAGGGTGTAAGTTTGTGTAAGTATAAGAGTATGTATGCAAATGTGTGCCAGTCCATATGTTTGTTACTGAGAGAGCCAAGGGGTTGATGGGGCCACGTGGCTTTACCCTCCCCCTCCAGGCTAGAAGGTGCCAGCCCTTACTGAGGTGTTACTTTATACTTTGCTTCAGCCGTTTCTGATATACGGGATGGTTTACCTGTGTACATTTGTCTATTTCGTTGATCTCTTGATGCTGTGGCTGGTCCTAGTGTTAGTTGTATTTAAAATAAAAATCTAGGATGGGAAAACAATTGTTTTAAGGTTTAACTCAATTGTGGTACAAGGTATATCGCAAGCAATGGAATGACCCAATCAGCATGAACATTCTATTGCTTGCTATTGTGATAAAATCTTTTTATAAAACCTTGTTGGAAATCACTTATTATATTCATAACCCATAATATAATACATCCAAATATTATATACTGTATACAAAAATATTTATTTTTAATCCTGATATATTAAAAGAGTCGATTTTCTGAAAATACATATATCTCTAAATTTGCTCCCTCTTGTGGCTGAATCTTGTAATACACAGGGATATGACATCATGTAAATGCCAAACATAGAGACTTGTTCTAGAAGAGAACAGCCTGTCTGTCCGCTATAACCAGTGGCCAACAAAGCTAAGTACACTGCTTTGTACGCACACCTGGCAACTCTTCAGGATTTACTAGCCAGAACACCTCCCCTTCTGGAGGTGTGGCTTAATTTGAGGTGTGGGGGTAGGCAGTAGTGGGTGGAGAGTAAGCAGAAAGTGGGTGGAACCTGGTTACAAATGCCCTTTTCTGCCCAAAGATTGAATAAACTAACCCGAAGTTCCAGTGAAGCAGAGCTTCACCTGGAGACTCCAGGTTGCACTTGATAAATTCCCAAATATGTTTACACTAATCAAAACATATCACAATGTGTTAAATGTTTTGTTATTTTTTTCATGCAAAGAACAGTGTCCATAAGTCTCACATTTATTTTGAGGTAGTAGGTGTCAAATTGCTAGTAAACATTATTCTCAGTACTAGAATTTAGCACAAAGATTCTTCTTATTTTTATTTCATTTGCCTGCATATGTATAATTGGACATGTTTTATTTTGGGGTGACTGATTATACATATATATATATATATAATATATATATATACCGTACATACAAATCTTTTTCTAAAAGTGCAATGTGAACTTCACTGGATACTTAGAACTCAGGTGTTCTCGTTTACATCACTAATCCCCGTGATGAGAGCATCAGGTGGCAGAATAAACAGATCTGTTACAGTATGTCCCTGGTGAAACCTGCAAAATAATTGTAATCGTTATTCATATGAATGGGACAGCGCTGTGGATTCCAGAGGGAGCCAAATACAATTTCTGCTTGCTTGGTTAATTACAGTTTGTGGCAACAATAACTGAAAGGAGTGATTATACAGCTCGGGGCAAAAATGCCACTCATGGGTATAGACCAAGCAAATTGCCTAGGGGAAGAAGTATCACGTTAATAATACTTAGAATAACGTGTATTTCCATAACAAGGATCCCATTTATCTGCCACACAGAATACTCCTTTAAAAAAAACTTACTAGACTCATTAAAAATGCATTTGTTTTGCAGATATCTATCCATGTCTATCCTTTTTACAAATTTGGGTCAAAACAACACCCATTTTTGAACAGACATGTCGGCCGTCATATAATACTTGAAAGTCTTTAAATTTCCTTTGCAAATGCACAGTAGGGTTCATCATTTGCCTGAACACGCCCCCTGCTTAACAAAGCGCATGCACGCTATACTCACCAGCAGCCGACTCGGGCTTAAGTTCCATGGGGTGTAACATGACCCATCCCTCCCTATGGGGACCATCTTCCTGCCACTAAATGGCTATTATAAGTAGTGGTGTGAAAATGGGACCATGAAGGGGGTGGTACCCTGGAACTCTGGAGCTGCAGCTTCACCTTGTGGTAAGCTTATTCTAGACGATCATACTTTTTATACCTAAGTACAGAATATTGAGATTTCCTTAAGGGACCTTAAGACTATTTGTGATACAAGCTTTACAGGGGAGGTGCCTGATTCTAAACAAATTATAGAGGTAAAGCTGTAAATCCTCTTCTAAATGCATATAGATTGCACAAAAATCCTGTTTAGATGGCAGTACACAACATATGCCACATATGTCACATATATATACATATATATATATATATATAATACAGAAACACAATCTATAGATAAAATACAAGGTATGCGATCCCCTTTTAAGCTGCTGATAATAGGGGTTGCCCATCTCTCACTTTTTTCATTTAAAAATAAAGATATTTATATAAATATATTAGGGTTTGTATGATTTTTTTTTAAAAAAAAGAATTTCTTATTATTTGTGTTCGAAAAGAGAGTTATGTTTCATTCTTTCGTGAAACATCCCCAAGGACACTGCAGATCACCCTCTGAGGCCCTCGCATATATTTTGTATCATTATGCATGTTGTTTTCTGTATATGTAAAAAAAAATATGTATTTTAGGGACCTTGTTTCTTTTTTAGCCAAATTTTGTTTAAATTGGGAAAGTACATTCCTTTATCTTAAACCCCTCCCCCTCTGGCCTCCTATAGACCCTTTAATATATAACCCCGCCCCTTTTTGTAACCTAAAACTAATTTCTCTTATTTATCTCTCTTTTTTCCTCTCCTGTTGAGGATCAAGCCTTTGCAGACCACCATCTGAAGCCACACACTAGCCCACCCTTCTGTTCATTTTGTGTATCCTTTTTTTGCATTCTGAAACCACTTAGCCCTAATTATTGCTACAAGAGAGCTTCACCCCTCCATTTGTTTCAAATACCTATACTTTTCCAGTAGACTGTAAACTCACGAGCGGGGCCCTCATAATCCCACCATTCAAGCCAGGAACTTTGTATAAACCACAAGGCTTAAAAATGGTTTCTCATTTATGATGTACATATTCAGTACACATATATGAAATATCACATTCACAGAAGAGAACCGAATGAAATCAAACATTTTATTCAACATCACATAACTAAAGCTAGGTGCTGTAGCTAGCACACTCTCCTCCACTTTGGGGTAAAGGTGTCCCCATCCTCTCCATCCCTGGACCGCTTCACAGGAGTCGTGCCTTCTCCAAAATATTTCCCCTTTTTCCCTTTTGGTGTCAAAATCTCATCCTCTCCACCTTCCAACTGCCGCTTTATAGCTTTTCTGCTGTCCTCCAAGATGTCAATCTTTCTTTTTTTAGTTACAGCAAAGCCATCATCTTCTCCATCCCGGAGTTGTTTCAGTGCTCTCCTGTTGCCTAAATAATTGTCAACATCCACCATTTCCACATCAGTTGGAAGAAGATCAAACACCCTCATTTTGCTGTGACCTATTTCTTTCTCAAAATGATTTGAATCCAAATCTCTAAGAGCAGGAGCATCAAATGACATTTCAGTTCAGAGATACCCAGTTTATGTGGTGACCACGATGACATAGGATTGTGACATCACAGTGATATAGAACAGTAGCCCATGTTTTATGCTTCCACATACATAGAGACATTCACAATATATATATATATATATATATATATATATAAGTCCAATATTAACAATTGCACTCCATTCACCAGTTTTTCTGCCCGGTGCCAAGTAGCTGTAACAGCAATTTATATAACATTCAAATATATATATATATATATATATATAATCCATGATACGTTTATGGTATATCTTGCCCTATGCATTAATAATTGTCTATCTTGATCTCTCTTACAGAATTTATCAGAGAGCCCAGAACACTCAATGACATCTCTGTTGCTGAAGCATTTATTGATTCTAATGAGTTTGCCGTGGTTGCTTTTTTTAAGGTACAACATAATTGATCATTGCATGAGGCTTCATTATTTCATCTTAAATATTGCAACAACTCAGTGTAACCCTCCATGATATTGATATTTATTTACATTTGTCAATACTGTATTTACAGGATCTAGAGGAACCCGAAGTACAATACTTTAAAGCGCTTGTTAGGAATCATCCAGAATGGGAATTTGGAATTAGCACCAGCGAAGACGTTTTGAAACACTTCAAAATCGAGAGCAGTTCGGTGTCTCTTTTCCGACAGGTAAATTAGATACTGGGTTCTGCGTTTGACATTTCTGAAAAGAACTTGGGATGTAATTATAAGGTTTTACTACTAACCAACAGAAATAAAATCAACTTATTATGATTAAAACATCCCAATTAAGATCTAGGAGTTTCAACCTACACTGAACAGGGTTGAACATGGTTTGCCATCTCATGTGGAACTCAACATTTGTTTTCTTAACAGCTTCTTCTTAGATTAATAATTAAACTCTTAGTAACATTCTGTGCTTCCTCTATATGATGCTTTCCATTGAGTAATGCTAATGTTTAACCGATTGGGTTGTTGATCCCCATATTTCTGGGGCATTTGGTTGTCCATTCCCCAGGTTGAAGACAACCAGCTTGCGACTGTTTGATTTGTTATCGCAGGCAAAGTCTTTCCAACATACGATTTTTCCGTGTTGACTACAGGTGGACAGTGTTAGAGATGACTTAATATTAAAGGATTACCCAGAGATTGATACCGCCAAGCTCTACCGTTTCCTGTCTATAAACGAGCTGAGATGGGTGACACCATACAACGCCGTGGTGAGTTTCTTAAGTTTGTCTTGCAATAAATAATCTAAAACACACAGTATATTTATACTAATTATGTTCTAAAGGTTAAAGTGGGTAAATGATGAAAAAAAAGCAAGAAAAATAATTATATTTGCAAATTGCATATAGTCTCTCTTGACAAAATATCTGCTATGTTTTCTACATTTTACCAGGTACATACTTGGTAACTAAGCCTTTGGGTGATTTTTGGGGTCTTTGGTCAGTTTCTCTGGGAAGGGGAGTAACTTTTGACCATGCCCACTCCCTGTCCACCTTCTTCCTACTCCCTGACCACTTCCCCCCACTAAAGGCTTCCTAGACCTACCCCATAACTAAGCTACCCCCCCCAGAAAAGGGAGCTCTCCAGAAAGCCGACCCTAGGAAGTTCCCCAATATGATAATTTATTAAAATCTCTCTCTTTTTCAAGTTCGACTGCAATAATACTTAGAAAGGAGACAATAATGAATAATTAAACATTTATATGCAGTGATAATTTTAATACGACAAATTTAAAAAATGTTAAAAAACGGCAGATACTTTTTAGGCTAAAGAAAAATCTATTTTTTTCTTATACCAAGTTTCAACAGCTCGGTAGGAAAAGGCGGCTCTGTCCACTTCCTTCTTGCAGCCTGAAATAGCAAGTAAATTACTAGAACTGGACCAGGGGTTATATGGGGCATGGTAATAATACTCGGCTGGCAGATTTTCAGAAAATAATTTATAAACTAGGAAAGAGAGCTGTGGATTTTGTCAGCTAGTTTTCATTTAATATAATAATATAATAACACAATTGTAAAAAGTATAAATTTATTAACGATTTGTAGTGATAAAGCACTGTATTCAATGTCTGTTGCGCTACACCTTTACTTAACATGAGATTTAGTTGTTTTTTTTTCTTTTTTTAAAAAAAGCCATATTTTGTGCACTTGTGTTAAAATTGCCCATGTTGTTTTAATATATTACAGCCCTACTACTTGCTGCCCCATATTGAGTTTAACTTCTAGTGCTAAGATAATGCCTAGCAGAAAAAGGGGTGTCAAAAAAGGCATCTATTCACTAAAGGGATAATTAGTAGAATGGTTGACAGGAGATCTATGGTTTTAGCCCCATGACTTCCATATTTGCTATGAATGTCCAACCTCAGTGATCTTCTGGTGCCGGAAGAGCTTGGCTGGCCCTGTATAATGTACAGTAAATGAGTCTCCCCACTAATTGAACTATAAATCATATAGGGACAAGTCAGCCCTTCTAGCTGGAGGACTTGCCAGTGAAGGCCCTTAGTATTGAATAATAAAGTGAGGGACCTCAAATCACAAGTCTTCTACAAACTCTCATTTTAATGAATAAACCCCAGAGTTGCATAAGATATGAGACTGAAAGTGAACCTCTGTTTCTATAGGAATCGTCTTAACATTTCCATTATTCTCATCATGTCTTTTTATGTTGTTTCTATTC
Organism: Spea multiplicata; assembly: GCA_009364415.1. Classification (NCBI taxonomy): domain Eukaryota; kingdom Metazoa; phylum Chordata; class Amphibia; order Anura; family Pelobatidae; genus Spea; species Spea multiplicata. The sequence continues at coordinate 31,729,344 of VKOC01000004.1, forward strand.
AGACAGCGGTTGGAATCATGGGGAGCAAAGTTCAAGTCCATCTGCTTCTGTTTGTAGATAAAAAACTGGAGAAAGAAGAGGAGGTTTTGAAGGAATTCCAGGATGCAGCCAAGGAACTAAAGGGGAAGGTGAGTCAGGACAAGTCCTATTCTCCAAAAATGAAACAATTTACCAACAGTTTGGATGGAGATAAAGCTAAAACCTTACAGGAAACAATTATTTGAATTTCTTATAATGCCATAGAAAATAACAATGGACTAAGCCTACGTTTTACAGTTCCTTAACTGAAGACAGTGACGCAAAACCTCTAACTGTGAAACACTTAAAATGTTGTACTGCGTTCCAATAGAATTAAAATTAATTAAAGGCAATGGAACTATCAAACAATAAAAACTCTACCAATGTCACTGGATTTCCGCTCAGCATTTGGTCACTAGTCTGTATGTCACGGACTGGGTCCAAACAGATGACTGAAAGGACCCAGCGCGCCCGAAGATTGTATGCAGGAGTCACAGTGCAGTAGTGGAGTGTGGACAGGGCCTGGTTGCAGGGTGACCACACTCACCCAGGTGCAGCCAAACACCAGCGCCCTGATAAAGCAGCAGATGAAGTCCAGAATGAAGTGAAGATATATCCTGCAGGCATCCTGGGGCAGGCATGAAGCATATCACTTGAATCACGTGCAGGATGCTGCAAGCTGGGAGTATGGAAGCTAAGCAAAGGATAAAGCAGAAACATAACCAGACAAAATATACATAACACAGGGCACAACAAAGGACAGGGAACAAGGCAAGGAACACAGGGGAAGGAGTGAGGAGCCGGAACCCTCGGACGCTTCTCCTTTAAGCAAGGATAGGACATATTAACTGGGACATGGGGAGAGGAGAGAGGAACCAGAATCCTCAGATGATACAAGGAAGAAGGGCAAAGGTACATAAGAGACAGACAAACATGAATACAGGAACTAGCCTAAAACTATGTGATAACAATTGGAGATTCCGTCACATCATATGGCCATAGTATGTTTAGCGCACCACTACGCCAAAGTACTCCAATGACGTGGGACCTAACGCTAATCCCTGCAGACAGTGGTACGAAACAAACATGTAAACCAAACACATAGCACTTAGACTGCAGACTGAGACAAACAGAACACATTGGTGGGGCAAACCTTATAAAGGAAACAGAGGAGAAGCAAAGAGCTGAAGCAGAAGCAAGGAATGGAAGATACAAAGCAAAAGGAAATCCAGGAATGGATCGAAGCAAAACAGAGAAACTAAAGCAAGAGTGAGATATGAAGCTCCGCAGCCTGGGAAGGACGTGACACTGTCCACATGATCAATTTTTTTCTATACCATAAAAGGGAAAATGACGTGAAATAAAGGAGTGTTACCTCCTTCATGATTAATATCTCTTGTTTCCAATGATGAACTTAAGGTAGTTCTACAGAGTTGGGGAATGTGCCCCAAGAACGTTGCCTGACAAGTTCCTCATTGTGCACAGACTCCGTCAAAGGCTTTTCATGTTTTAGGAACTGTTTTCACTATAATTTATATGTTGGATGTATGAATTTATGTTTTTACATGAATATAGACGCTGCTTCCCCAGCTTTAGTCAAGGATAGCAGTGGACTTACTGTAATTACCGCCATATTTATGGACTTTACCTTACAGTTCATTTTGGACTATTGCATTTGGACATTTCCCCTTGGTTTATGATTTTCTTTTCAATTTCCATTTGTTGACTATTTTAATTTTTTAGTTTATTTATTTAACACAGCCCAAATTGAATTGTCCTTTGTCCAGCTTCGTCAATTACTTTTTGCAATTTTTTGTATTTCTATTCTTCCCCATGATGTTTTTCATGCACCTTTCTGAACGCTAACGGGTTCTGACGCTTCTAAAAATGTCCTAAGTGTAGTTTAATTTCAAATAAATCCCTCTATTTTCCTATTTTTGCTTTTCTTTTCAGGTCCTGTTTGTGAAAGTGAATGTTGCTTTGAGGGGTAATGAGAAAGTTATGGGTTATTTTCAACTCAAAACAAGTGACCTTCCCAAAGTTGCAATTTACAACACCGAAACTGATGTCAAAAGACTTATGGCAAACAATGATTTCACGGCTGAAAACTTGAAAACATTTTGCCTTGGGTTCTTGTCTGGGGAAAGCACTGTAAGTATCTAGCAAATTATTTCACTCTGAATGATGATGAAGAACATATTATGAAGGGACCATCACATTACTGTTAAAACCACTGTACATTTCAGTTGTAATATATGGTGCTGCTGTCAATGCATTTCATGTTCTTTGAAACATTATCCCTGCTCATGATCCCTAGTCCGACCGTCCTCATTACCCAGCTAGAAGCTTTGGCACTGGACCCATCACTAGTCTACTGTGTCTGTTACTTAAGCATAAGTTTGGTTTCTCTCCTCCATTTATCAATAATCATGCAGTAAGTATGCCCATGTGGCATGTGGGTAGTCTGGGGACCAAGTCAACAGTTTTAAAAGATCTTGTGTATTCCCACCACTTAGGTTATTATTCAGGCTCATGCTTTCTAGTGGACTCTAGGGGTTAACACCAGTGATGTCTTCCTAGAGAATGTGTTGAAGCTGGTGTTTGGGACTTTCTCTTGGGAAATGTATTCAGTTGTGATCTGATTGCAGTTTTGTCCATCAGAAGACCTCCCTTTGCATACGTGCACCATGTGGAGGAACAATGAGGGGGGACTTTGTAATTTCTTCTCTACTCAACTAGCATGGTGTCTATATTAGGTTGTAGAGGCTGGGGATATGTCATTTAGTCCTTTTTGTTGAAGATGCTTAACAGGGTTTGGCGCATAATAAAACATGGTTAATACAATGAGATCAAATCTCATGCTACCCACTCGTTATTGAATTAGCACAGAAGGCATGCAGTTAGTTTTACCTCTGCCGTGAAAGGTTAATTGTGCTTTATCCTTAAAACTGAATACACTTTTGAATATTCCATCTCTAGCGTGAAAAGTAAATCCTTCTTTATGCTACCCTTCCAGACGTTCAGATTCCTTGGTTCAAAAGTAGAGGTCAAGATATAAGACCAAAACATCTTGGCAGATAAACTTAGACAGGAACTGCAGGGAGGTTTGGCTTGTACACAAGAATAACATGTTTTTGGCAATAATAATTAGCTAGAGATACAAGTAAAAGGAGTGTAGGAGATTTGGAAGAGGGAGTAAGTGTGATAGGTACATGTGAACAATGTTAAGTTCATTGTTAAACAATATGCCTATTAAGGCATTAGCACATATTGAAAAATCACCACTATTTTGAATATTTAATGGGTTTCACTAAATTCTGAAACCACGCATTTTGCTGGACTTTTTATGGTTCTTCATTGTATAATTGTTGTGAGATTTCTCATGTAGAGTTCTATTAGAACTATTACTTTTTTATGAGGACACATTTCATAACTTTTCAATTTTGTGGTGATTGTGTTCTTGCGATTGTTATTTATTAGCAGTTATCAGGCCCGGACTGGACATCTGGAACACGGGCAAATGCTGGTGGGCTGCTGGCCGACATCAGGAAAAAGTAGCACGCGGCCAGGCGCACTGACGTCATCGGGCAGCCCCCATACCTAAAGTGCCAGGGCTGTCTGGCCATCGCCAATACTGCCCTGGCAGTGTTCACCAAATATCAGTTTATAGGAGCTCATCACACAGCCCTATATAATTATAACATAAATGGACTTCATAAATGGTGAATCAGCTCAAAACCCTGCTATTTTTAGGACTTTAATATGTGTGAGAATTAGGATAGACACTTGTGAGGTCTTTTCTTAAAAGTCTGGCTTGCCTAGCTTTGCTCGTTTCATCCCGCTGGCTTGATAGCCCACCTCTAATCTGTCTAGACCAGGCTAAAAGATTAGATCTAGGCTAAAACTCAGCGTTTGTAAGCACCTAAATTACTCACCATCTCTTGTGGTCATGGAAGTAGATCCTGGAAACTTTTTGTAACATCTTTGGCATTATTTCTGACATAAAGAATTTCCTTATTTTGTTTTTTTTCTACATGAAAAACTGAAAACTGGTAATGGCAATGGATTTACTATATACATAAAATCATTTGGTTTTCAAAGAATTTATCTAATGCTTAATTGAGCATTTACATGTATTGCATATAAATGAACAATTAGGAAACTTTGAATTCAACATTTCTGCCTAACACAATATATTTAATTTCCAATGTAATTACATTACATGAATTATAATTATTTTTTTAATATTTATTGCTTTCAGGAAGAAGACTCAGAACAAGATGATGTAAAAACAGAACTGTAACATTTATTAAAATTGTTCAATGCCGTGCCTTTAATCCATTTGGAAATTTTAAATGTCGATAGTGTATACAGTATTAAAATACATTTTTATTTTACCTAAATGTCTCTGCAGTGTTTACTAATGATGTATAATATGCATTGGACGGTAGTGGGATTTCCCCCTTAATAAATTCATCATACAGAAGTGGTGGAAAGGCTCTTTTGTCTAACAGCACTTCTTCTGCAAGCCTATGAAGCAAATTTTTAGGGTCGACTCTTTTATATCTATAAAGGCAGTCTCAAAAAACATGGATCAACCTTGTTATTGATCAGTTATGTGCATTAGTTGGGATTTTGTTACAACTTATACAAAGGAATCATTAAAGGTTTCAACGCCAAGCCCAGAGGTAAGATGAAAGAGTTTGTAAATGCTTTGAAAATGATTATTGATAGAATGTGTTAGTTCAATGAGGATCTCCAAAAGGTCTCCACGGCTTCTCTTGTGGTTAAACCCAGAGACTGTTCCCTTCACCGGTTCTACAAACCATTCGTTTAGTGCCAAAAGCTGTGATGTAGAATCGGATTTGGTTCATCTCTCCTAAAACATTTAACACTTGCTGCTTTTTCTCGGTCGCACGAGGTCACAAATAAATATTGCCCTTGCTTGCAGATGTGGCTGGACACCGCGTGTTTTGGTTCCATTTAGAATCAACAGCTGTGAGCTGTCCCGGAATCTGAATACAGTCACGTTTCGCTAGTAAAACATTTCTGGAACTATTTTCCTATTCCCTTCAGTCCCTTCACATTGACCCATTTGTCACCTCTTAAAACTCCTATTTCTTTTAACACTTTTTATGTAAATGTTCCTACCTAAATGATAAAATATACTTGATCAGTGTACTTCATAACTACCTTTGTATGTGTTCATTAATCACTTCATTCCCTGCTATCCAACTTATTACTACCCTTGTCTGTTTTTGTCCTTAAAATCTGAGGATATTAAAAATCCCAAAAATTGTATAATAAATAACTGAATAAAAATACACATTTGAGCCATTAAGCTACATGCATCATTTGTAGGAAGCAAGAAAACCCAATGACCACAGGAACTAAGAGAGAAATAGGGGTCAAAACCATTTTTCAAGAATTCTTATTTTAATCCCTGTTGACTCTGACCTATTTGCTAATATGCCCAAATTGTGGCTGGACACAAACCAATTATAAAGTTGTTAAACTATCTGCCTTCCCAAGGGGATGTGGTCTTAACCATCATGGTTTACCAGCCTACTACTGCTGGACAAAGCTTAAGTTGTTGTTACAAAAACTAAATTCTCCTGCAAAATATAGATATAATATATTTAATGTCATGAATGAAAATGTTCTTAACATACTAATATAGAATTCATTGATTCAGAGGGCTGGAGTGCACGTGACATTGTCCACGTTACCATGTCTTCCCATGTCATGTCACACCTGCCTGTAATGTCCTGGACCCCCATTCCTTATGTAGTCTTATAACTAGGGAGGGTGGTACAAAATTGTCCATCTTAGTTATCTCACTTGTGTTGTGCACTAATGCCAGTGGTGACTCTAGGAACAATATATATGGTGGGCATATATATAAGGTACCACAGTCAAAACTGGGGGGCACTGATAAGTTCCACCACTAAATCATGCCACTGAAAAAACTAATTATATATCAATAAGATGCCAAAAATACCAGAGTACTGCAGTATGCAATGACACATTTTTTATTGGATTAACATAATACTTAAAAGACAAGCTTTCAAAAGTTTTCCTCTCTTCCTCAGGTATTGCTTCAGAACTGTGAAAGAGAGGAAAACTCTCAAAAGCTTTTCTTTATAGTTTACAAATAAGTGCAGAGACAGCGACAGGCTTTCGCACTGCCTGGTTACTGTGAGCAGAGGTATAGCTTGCTCCTTTTGCTCCCGAGGCAAAGGACTATTGGGCCCCCTCAGCTATTTTTTTTACAGTGGTTATTTTATTGACACTGCCCTTATACATACCTGCCTATAAACACACATATACACTCACACTGCCCTTACACATGACTGCCCTTACACGCTGCCTTTACAAATACCTGCATAAACACACATATACATATACGCTGCCCTTACACATGACTGCCCTTACATGCTGCCTTTACACACATAGACACATGCACTGCCCTTACACACTGCCTTTTAGAAACACCTGCTGATAAACACATACTCACACTGCTATTATACACACATATACACATACACTGGCCTTACACACACCTGCCCACACACACTGCCTTCACACACACCTGTCCATAAACACACATATACATATCCCTGTCCATATACACTGCCCTTACACAAGCCTGTCCATACACACACATATACACATACACTGGCCTTAACAGACCCCCCTCTCCCTAGATTCACCTTAAGCCGTTTAGAGACGCTCATCAGTTAAAAACGTGTACACTGTGCCCTTTGCTGTCTGTAGTTTCCATGTTTTAATATCTGTTTTTCCCAAGCATCTTAAATTACCTCAATAAATTATCCTAATAAATTGCTTCAGTTAGGTTATTACATAACAGGATTGTGTATTGCATAAAAATTTTCTCTCTTCCAAAAATGTGCATGAGCATTTTAAACGGTCTTAATTTTTGTAACACAAGAGCCATCTGTAAACATGTTATCAATTATTCGTTTAGCTGGATTTCAGTGTGGTAAGAAGAGGAAAAAAACCAAAATACTCCTTTTTTCCCCCTTCCTGTTGGTTCATATGCCCTGAGGTCCCTCCACCTCTGCATGCCGTTGGTCGGACTGTACATTCTGCCAATACAAGTTTTTAAAAAACACCCATTATTTCATGGGATGGTTTTGCAATTCCACGCGAAAGGGATCAAACAATATCTTATTGATATAGATTCCCTTTCTTAACCCTTTAATTACTGTCTATTTTAAGAAACATCTAGGAATTTCAGTATAATTAAAAAAAAAACATTTCTGTGTAAAAGAACTGGTAAAAGTATACAAATGTAGCATGTGGACGCGTCTATCAGCCGGTGACAGCATGCACGTCATTTAAGGCTACTTAGTCATCTACAGTCCTATGTTATTTTTTTAAATTCTCTATTTCTGATGTATAATGTAAGAGTGGTAGTCAATAAATAAATTGCTTTGCCGGGTGAGGCTTTGGATGGTAAATACCTTTTGTGGTTGTGAAGGAGATTCTGTACTTTGAGGAACTGGGAGCAAAGAAATAATTCGGGACATCTGGTCATCCGACTGCCAGAGCTCCATGAGCGGGAGAGTCCACACCATGTTAAAGATGGCTCTTCTAAGCTCCATATCCCAACTACAGAAAATGTTAAAGCTTTTTGTCTTGTAAAATATGATCCATATAATCCATGCATTATGTATCCATGATACATTTTTCATGGAACTGTTCGGGTGGCACAGGTTTTTGCCAACTTGTTTAACTAGACTAGAGAATGCACCATTAGGGATATATTACAGCATTCAAGAGCAAGTTGGTCATATTAGTAAGATATTCGTCAATGTCTCTTCTTATTATCATTTCAAAGGAAAGCTAATGGCCATGTTTCAAATTATAGGACCTATACCAACTCTGGGTCTATAGGTGCTCTTCTACCCACTCTGTAGAATAAAAGACTCAAAGCACTAAAATATCACATTAGAACGGGACTTCCCTGTATATGAAACCTTATAAAAAATGCTAATTACATTACAGAAGATCTGATACTTCCATAGTACCAAGAAGTACTGGTACAGAAGAGAATACCCTGCTCCTCTGAGCTTACAATCTATTAGGCACCTGAGGGGCATTAAGACTGAAGATATTGGTTGGGCAATTCATTAATCATGCCATATTTTGCCACATTTATTTTTTCAGCGAATGTTTAATTAAACATGTCATGTGATATAATGATAGCCTATCTTTTTCCATGTGCCTATATTGCAATATACTATATTATTCATAAATATATGGGGTCTCTGTGTACCGTTAAGTTTTATAAATTCCCATCACATAGTCGTGGATTAGATCATCTGTTTTATTACAAACAGACACTTATCTTTCCAATGAAATGAGGATGGGAACCCTCGAGGAAAGAGCCATAAAGTTGGACAAATGGAAACATTTAATGGAAAAGTTTACTCTTATAATAGAACAGAAAGAAACATTCAATTCCGTGTGTGTCAGCAAATTTATGCGGCAGACCCTTACACAACACAATAGAAGAATGTGTTTCTATGAAACATATGGGTGGCAGACTCCCTGTGTCATTTCTGTGACACTCTGTAGCATCGTGTACAGATTTAACAATAGAACTAAACATGGACCGAGCACTTTGAATAACAAAAGCCATGTGTTACAGAATGTGCTTGCAACAGATTTAAAGTCTGGCAATTAACACTGTCTATTATTTGGCATATTTGTATTCTGCATCTGTTCATTTCTTCCTATTAAAGGTTTCCAGGTGCGTGATACTTTCCTTACATTCACTGCAGAACAGAAGAGCAATGTTATCTAACATCTGTAACAGAGGAAAGCCATATACATTATTTTGAATCATTGCTGCAATGCACTAGAAGTTAAATGAATGCTCCAACCATCATATGTACTTTAATATATATGACAGCTTTACATTTTTGTGATATGCTCCTTACGCATGTATGGAGGGATACTGCAGAACCTCCATATAACTTCACCAGGACATAGATCGTTCTTCATCTGCTTCCCACCAGATGGGACTTTGCCAGGTTGTTAGAACCTAGCGCCCTGAAGCCCTAGAAATGTATTAAGTGGTATTAAGCACTAAGGCAGTGCCATCTAACCCGAAAAACAAGGGCTGCATAATGTGTACAGTGGCCATTAGACTTGTGCATTCGGATTCATAAGAGTTCCAAATTTAATGAAATTTTGCGGATTTCATCAATTTGTACAAATCTCTGAAAACAAGGCCAGACCCCCCATGAAATGGACAAAAACAAAGAAAAAAGCTAAGAATTTTCATCCGACATTGACAGGCTCTTTCACTCACACTCTCTGAATGTCTCCCTACCCTCTCTGTCGACCACTTCCGTGTCTCACAGCTCCGTTTCCGTGTCTTGCAGCTATGCTTCTACGTCTTGCGTACTTTGTTCTTCATCTTCTTATTCTTCTCTCTCTTCATCCTCATCTCTGCAAACATAACCTCCCATGGAACTTCTGCCAAGATGGCGGCGCTTCCAGTGACATCATCTTCCCTGATTGAAGGGCCGTGGTAGAGGACGTCACTGGAAGCTCCAGAATATTGTCCTAAGATAACCTTGTGGGAACATCCGTCAAAATGGTGGAGCTTCAGGTGACGTCCTCTCCCAGACTGGAAGCAGAAGTGGTCGGCAGAGAAGGTAGGGAGACATTTGGACAGCATGAGAGAGAGTGAATTAAAATGAGAGTGTGAAGAGTGAGAGTCTGAGATACCATGGTGAATATGTTATATACTGGCATGGTCTCAAGCCGCAAATATGTTATGAGTATATAACAGTATAAAAACAGCCATTCGCTAATTTTAATTTATTTTTCAGCAGGATCAACAAATGGTTAATGTACATTGGTTATTTTTTGCTGTTATAGATTCTGTTCACAAATTGAGACATTTTAACCCTTTTGTACACCAGTGAAACAAGTATATTTTGTATTCCTGGAGACTATTGACACCTGTCATTATGGTCTAAAACATGGTTATTTGAGAAATGAAATTATTATAACACATAAATAAGTTAAGGTCAAAATGAGTACAGCCAGTAATTCTGCAAATATAAAATATAATTCAAAAATATTTGTGGCAAGAACAAATAATTCTTAGAAGGGTAAAATAAAATTACCTAGAATTTCTGTAAAGACAAAAATACCACGCCAGTGTGCGGAAAAATATTTAGAAACCAACGATTTTATGTCTGTTTTAAGTATCAGGTGGCCTTTATAACCCTTTTGTCGTCAGCAGTACTGCATAGTTAGGCGGACTAGATGGGCCGAATGGTTATAATCTGATGTTGAATTCCATGTTTCTATATTTAAACCGACAGTAATCTGAATTAAACAGATGTTTCCCTAGGAGGGCACTGAGTGAGGATGGGACTACTAGCTAAGCCTGTCCCAGAGGTTGCCTTGACTTGCAATCTATCGGACAGCTGTGTCTTTTCCCCAGTGGTTGAGCCTCTGGGTACAAAACCATACCCTAATATTAGCCAACAAGCCAACACAAAACTAAGGTCCGGTACCTGAAAATCTATGGAAAAAAATCACACCTAGAGTACAGCAAGAGGGTATTGCACATTGAATGAGCAATAAGATACTGGCTTGATCATGTATAAATTCCCCAAAAGCAACTTCACAAAGGGCAGAAAATGAGTACTCCATCATGCCCGTGACAAATCCTGCAGAATAAAAACAATATGTCAAATGCGTAATATGTAGGAAAGGAACTGGGAGTAGTAATAGGTCCATACAAAACACATCTTCCGAGAAGGCTGGCAAACCACAAACTTGGAGATAGCATTCTAGCCAGCTTAGCTCAGGCTGCCTTCATTTTTGGCAAAAATATGTTAGGCTTAAAGCCCGCATTGGCTCAACCGGCTATACTCAACCCAAGTATTCTGCTGCTACAATAAGAAAAATGCAAAAAATGCACATATATAAAACCAATAAATATGAAGGCTTCTGGTAGTGGCCCAAGTTCTTCAAACAGGACAGTCCAGTGGAACTGGCAATTGAACCCCTATCCTTTTAAATGTATAACAGACATGTTTTCGGACAGCTGTATTGCTTAGCCAGTTTTGGCTATGCTCCCATTTCATAAGGCTACCATGTTAAAGACTCTTTCACAGAGAAGCAGTGGGGGGATTAGGAGAGGTTTATTTCGGGCATACAGGTGATCCATTCAGCTTGAGCAAATGTATGTGTTTTATAAACTGCACTTATAATTTAATCTACTACTTAAACTTAATTAAATATTATTTTCTAGCCTGAATTACAAGGTGTTATTGATAATTTTAAGTGCACTGATTACACAACAGGTTACAAAACTCTAGGAAACGGAGGATAAGGCTGGAACCAATTCTCTCGTTAAAATGTCGCTCATCTAGCATGCCTCGGCTCTGGCTTGGATCCAGCCTTCAGCTCATGGAACATTTGTACAGTAAATTCCTTCTCTTCTCCCAGAGCATAACATTAAAAAATATTGGCATCATGTCCTTTTACTTTCATGTGGTTAAAGGCTGTACGTTTTGCGACTTGGTATATGGACTCACGAAAGTAGATTGCACAATGTTTTTGTAAGCATGCCAGAGATTTAGCAACATAATATCTGTTTATTTTCCATATAGGATGCTTGTACAAAAGGGAAAGATTTCTTAAGGATGAACATGAACCGGTCTTACAGGTCCAGTCTATTGCTTAAAGCAGCCAATCATTGGTAGGAAAGCGTTGCCATTGAAATCAATAGGAGCACTGGCTCATGATCGCCATTGGCAAGCAAACAAAAAAGTGTTAAAAGTGACGCTCGGATATTATATTCATTAAAGCCGATATAATGGCAGAAATGCTTCTTTAAGATAGATCATAGCTGCCAACATATATTGGTGGGAACAACCAGTAAGTAGAACATGAGTCCCATTTCCGTCCTATTCTTTGTGAATTGTGATACAATTACTAGGCATGCAAAGGGTGGACCTGGAACCAGAGTCCAAGTCACAATGCGGGTACTGGCACTGCTGAACATCATGTTCTCTGCCTCTGGCATCGCAGGCTTTATTCCATGTTCTCCCTACTGTAAGGGAAGGTTCCCTTAATGAAGAAAAGTCTAGAACACAGAGCACAACACACAAATGGCAAATCCTGTTCAGAAACCCACAGAAAACCTAGAGGAGATAGTAATTACCCTCACCCTCAACATGAGTGTCCCAATTCGGCCACCCTTAGGGGTATGTGGATGTGCATGGTATACTTTAGACTTGTTAATAGAACTAAGGCTTAAACCTGTTTATTTGTTTCTTACTTATATATGTTCACTTTTTTTATATATTGTTAGCAAAGTATACATATATATATATATATATATATATCCTTTAAAACAGATTATTTGTTTTAATTATGTACACACACAAATCATACCAAATTACATAGGTTTTTATTTTAATTAATAAGAGATTTTTTTTCTTTTGGGTACAAGGGGGAATGGGACAACAGTGTAAAAAAGAGAGAAAAAAATAGGCATTAAAATATGTTAAATATAAGCCACAATGTTCTCTCCTGAGGCAAGTACAAGAAGTACATCAGATCCGCTAAATATTTTTACATCGTGATTATTTCTCTTTAATTTTTGCATAAAGTCCCTTTGTGCGCAAACGTCCTGCCCTAGTATAAAAACAGACTGCCCACCTATCTGCGTTTCATGTGTTCATTAGACAAGGTAAACAGATTTTTTTTCGTATTGCTTCTAATTTGTTCCATCTGCAACTTCCACCTCGATATTCTGATCCAAGAAGAGAGGGTGGTGGAGGAGCGACTTGAACTGGGTTATAAACAACTCTCTCTGTTTGAATGCCGTCTGTGACCTTCAGGAACCGGGGACTGTGCCAGAAATGGATGGAAGGCAGTGTAAACGTCTCTTCAAGTCGGAGATACGGATGTTTGAGTCACGGCTATAGCCCCGTGGGCATGTTTTTCCTCACTGGAGGAGCATGGAAAGAGGGTGATGAGTCAATAATGTTTTTTTTTATTAACATCAACCTTAACTTACTTATATTTTTAGCTTATTGATGTTATAGATGTCTTGGGTCTCTTGAAGAGATGATTCTCAAACAATAAACCAAACAAAATACGACTTAATGTTTACTAAATTGGAAATAATAAATACTAGATTTTCCAGCATAACTGTACAAAATTAAATTTGCTAAATATTTTTTTTCATGATCTCGGATGGATGATTTTCCTTTGCACTTGCTCTTCAGAGCACTTCCTGAACACAATTCAACAGGAAGTGATAAGCACCACAGCAAATAGCTTCCCCTGCTCGGTAAATATATCACATGCAGTTTTAAATGCAATCATGTCTAAACAAGAGTAATTAATCAGTTTTGAGGATTAACCATTCTACAGTGTTAACAAATAATACAATATCATGTTGGTAAAGTGGTAATACAATGTCATATCAGCACAATCTAAAGTATTATTTAGCATCCATTGTCACTATAGGAGCCACTGTGTCATGATAATATGGCATTTATTGGGGGATTGCATTGTAAGGATTGGCCCGCATTGCCTACACAGTTTAAATCCAATGCTACCTGTGGTAGTGCATAGGCACTTATTTTTTTTTGCCAGACTCAAGTTTGCCTGGACAGGACCCAAAAAAGTGACTGTCCTGGCAAATCCAGGACTGTTGGCAAATGTGTCTACTTATCTATGGAAGGAATAAGCATGTCGATTCAGAAAACAGGAATCCCCAATACATATATTGTTTATTTGCATATGGAAATACCATCACATGTGTTTATTTAGTATGCTATACTGTGTGTAAGGGTAGGATTTGGCAAAAGTGACAGATTCTATGAAAATAGTTGAATCGTCAAAGAAATCAAAACAGCATCTAGACATCCTTGTGTTAAATATGCAAACCTCCCTCAAGTCTTGTGATTCTTTTTCTTGTTTTACTCACAGTGCAATATGAAAAATGTATGAGTCATATCTTGTGTATGGAGTATTAACCTTTCAAAGATTCAGTGCCAAAAAGACATCTTTATATCTCCTAGAGCTGATTCACTATCGATAACATGCTATAAATATAATTTAATTTTAGGCGCTGTATGTGCTAGGCATATTGCATAAACTCTACATATACCCTATATTGTACATACGCTACTAGCATACCCCCCAAACATTTCAGGTGTCTCAATTGGGACATCTACGTTGGTGGCATGATTAGAGGTGGGGTTGGAGGTGACTCAGGCAGATAACCGACCACCTACCTTACCTGCCTAGCACTCAGCCCACCGCCAGTCAGAGGAGATCCGAGGCTGCCCCTATGATCCCTACTACTCCCAAAAGTAGTACAGTGAGGGCGTTTATTTCATTTTGAAAGTACGGCCAGAATTCATTTCACTTCCACAAACGATATCCGTCACTTTTCCACATCCCGCATTTTACAGTTCAGCTCACAAAACAAATGCATGTAATACTGCATACATATTAAAATAAGGAATGTGTATATATTTGAAATCCGCATTATACGTATCCCGAGGGAGCAGCCATCTTAATTCAAGATGTCCATGATTACCCCATATCATTAAGTCATTCCTCCCTTTGTTATATCTCCCATTGTGTGCAAACTGATGAGTCCAACCAGGGTTGGATGCCATACAAGGCAATCCTTCACCCTTTATGCCAAATATCACCAAAACTCCAAATATGTTTACATGTGAAATCAAATTTGCCCAGGTAGATTTGGATTCTTGGGTAACCTTACCATGTAGGGATCCACTCTACAATAAGTTTTAATCCAGTCGTCTGTCATCAGTGTCTGTTTCATTCATTATGTACAATATTATGGTATTTAAAAGATACAACATTGTTTCATTGATAACCATTGATAATCTTGTTTGAGGCTTTGCATCTAATCAGGTATTACTGGCAATAATTCCTTTCTTCCATTAGAAATTAGGTTCACATTTACCTTGTCCTTACATCATATTGCTGGTCTGAAGCCAAGGAGACCATGTGTTGTGCATGCCTCTGTGTGGTTTGTGATTTCCTGCTATGGGAAATGATGTGTTAAGACCAGGGAACAAAGCTGATGAAGGGGAGGTCAAGAGAAGGAGTGGAAAAAGTCTGGATGAATAAATAGGGATGTCAACCTACTTTACATCCAGACCTCCTCACCAGGAAAACAGGTGAAGACACCAACTACTTGGTGAGTATAATATAACAATCTTTAATACATGTTAAGTGCTCATTAAATAATCTTTGATTTTCTTTAGAGGTTTCGGTTTGAAATTAAAAATTGATTATAAGTAATAAATGCAGTATTGATCTGAAAATCTCAATTTTCTTAACAAATTTATAATTTCAAATCAATGTTGAGTATAATCACAGATAACAGAATCCTGCCTGATGCAGGGCTAGTTTTTTGATTATTTTTACATATGACCAGCTGTATTATTTGGGGCAATAAATAGTGCTTTCTGCTCAATGTACATAACACATGTATTTTCTAGCGGTACTATATTAGGAGTTTGGGAAATAATCATTAATTCTGTAGATCTACAGTCAGAGCCATTTTAATGTTTACTAATTCAGATATATACTATGTGTTTATAATATATAATTAAAACAACTATGTGTGTAGTGTATGTTACATCCACAATTTTAAGGCAAGTTGTACTGAATCTTACAAAGCATTGAATCTCAATAGCAAACATCTGGAAGGATATTGCTTTGCTCAGATGAGCTAGATGAGTCCAGCTCAAAAACTGTAAAAGGAACTGGAGACCGGTTGGATTCAGTTAGATTCAGCCAAAGGCAAGTCTTCTAATGCAATCCAAGTGTAATTTCCTATACGGAAACAGGAGATCCAGTCTAATACTGTGGGTTATCTAGACAAATGCATGCAGAAAGGCTTTAGATCATTTGATGAAAATAAGTAACCAGGAATTCATGTGATACTTGCATTTAAAATACAAGCCTATTTCAATAACATGACGCAGAACAGTGATGTATTTATGTTTTTTTTTTACCTAGGCTTGATCAAGGGCAATACCACTATCTGCCCCCAGATCTACCATACTGCATTAATCTGTGTTCTTTGAGCAATGGGCAATGATGTCATATCTCAGGGTTCCACGTTAGGTTATGTGTAAAATATACTACGGTGGTCGGCAAAGTCCTCCATAGCATAAATAGGAGATTCATCTTCTCAATGGGCCAACTGAAAGTTGCTGAGCACTGTAGAAACCCAATAAAGTGATAAAGTGTAAAGCGCCTATGGGGCTGACCCCTATAGTTTCATCTAGATAACAGGAACATTTAGATTGTTGACGATGGATATAAGGCATGCCGTTTTCCAAATAAACCTCTGAATAGCTATATAATATCCTACAAAAAGTTCTAATTCATTAAGGTGGAAAAATTATCATTTCCAAAAAAAAGCTTAGGATAAATCAGCAGTGTCTGTCACATATAGGTGTTCAATATAATATGGAAAATATATCAGACTTGTGACTTGTTGCCAGATTTGAGCGCTGTGAGACTAATTCTTGCAAAGCAAGGTCCATTTTTTCTTTTGTCTATCAGACATCTGCTTCTTCTCTCCCTATTGCGTTACATGACCCACCTATGCCCCCACCTATGCCCTGTTTGGTTTGAGTGAGCGGTGCCAACACATACCTCTTTGGAATCCCGGTGCCTCCCATCCCAACTGTGGGCACTACTAATAAACACAGCTCTCTTATACATTGTAGCTATTCAACTCCTCGGCTGAAACTATTTTCTCTGACAGCAAAGCAATAACACAAGAACACAGCTAGGCAAGAAGACACAATGAAGGCTCTTCAAATTCTTGTACTCCTGGCCTTGGCAGTCGTGGTGACCCTTGCATACGGTATGACAACTTTTTGTATAGTGACCTACGTTTAGTTTGGATATGGGTATTATTACACAAGTTTATATATCATATTAATGTTTTATTATGTACATGGAGAGATGCTGTCCTACTATAACCTACTCATACATGCATATATTTAGAGAAATACATAGATAGACATTTCATGGATTGATTTTATACATCTTAAAACATTATTATTATTATTTATTGTTTTAAACAGCGCCAAAAAACATATCTAAACATTTAAATATACCCAAAATAACACTGAGTGGATATGAAACAATTTTTTTTTTCCCTGAATCGTTTTGTATTTTAAAATAGTAAAATGCTTACTAAGCTACACATTACAGAACAGGGTCAAATTGTATTATTCATACTAATGCTGTGACAATTATTATTTTTTTGAAGACATTAAAGAAGCAGATTTTCAATAAGCACTTGAGCCCAAAACTCTGAGTTTCCTTAACTCACAGGTTTAGTAAATTAACAGTTCACTATCTATACCAGTGTCACTTTATTCATTCTATTAATGGGCAAAAGGTCAGGAACACTTCTCGCACATACACCATGTAGTTCCATTTAACAAATAAATAAGTAAAAAATGTTTTTTTTTCACAAAATATATCAGATCAAGAACAAATTCTAGCTCAGGTTGGGATTTTACTTACTAAGTATATGAAATATAAGATGAAAAGAAAAGAAACTTTGGCTTATTTGCTATTCACACATAGTTCGGTTTACAGCAGCCACTTCTCGAGATGTATTACGCCCCAAGGCACATTCTCCAAGTAATAGGGTCGATATGTTATGTCACAATATACTTCTTCTACAAGCATGAACAAAAATTTGCTTTTAAAACAGCAACAATATTGTGACAGAATTTGTCTCTAGGAAACGTATTATTTGACTAATTTGTATTGGTGAAGAATTTTGTATAGGCGTTCACAGTTTATATGTTATTTTAAGATGTTTGGAGTGTTTGATTCATAGACGGCCAAACATCTCCCAGTCTGTTGTGGAAATAAAAGTCCAAGCATCACGAAAACATTATAGTTTAACAACAGCTTGAGAGCTATTAGAGATTTCTACCCAACGGCTTATTGGAATCACATATTACTACATGGGTGCTAAAGGCTTACATTTATATCAGGAATGTCCCGGGTATGTTGTCCTAGATGTCCTACTCTACATTGAGACACAAGGTAGGGCCGGGCTGGGGGAGGTCGAGCTTCTCACAAAGTAAACATGGCTTGGGTTAGGTAGGTGTAAAAAAGGTGAAAATAACGGTAAACGGACAAACTTAATATCCTTTGCCAAAAAAATGCTTTGGAGATCCATCATTCCCATGCCCTACCAGGAGCCTTCTGATTACAAGAGAATCATCCACTCATGGAGTAAATGCTGTTGCATCTAATACTCTACTACCTTTTGACCAATGCCTGCTTTGTTGCTTTATTGTTTCTAATTATCTTTTTTTTCAGATTCATATGAGAGTCACGAGTCTTATGAACGATACGGTAAGATAACATATTGGGTAGACTTGTTAACCATTTAGTACCATAAGACAAGTATGTGCGTAACATAATATTCAAGAAAAAAACTCATGCAATACTTATATTCTTAGCCACCGTATGATATTTAAGTGGTAGTGTAACTTTTCTAAATCCTATACTTATTATTTTTCATTTGATTTATTATTTCGAGATTAACCCCTTAAGGACAATGGACGGTCCCTAAACCCATTGAAAACAATGCATTTTGAGCCCGTACATGAACAGGCTTTGTCATTAACGGGTTAATACTAAACACCATGTATGTATGCCAGCAGAAGCAGCCACCTTAAAATAAAGTCACAGGATTATCATGTTTTTTCCATCTCTGTAGGCTTCACAAAATGAATGTAAAATAAAGAAACACATGCTAAGGTCATAAGTATATATAAGTCATAAGGGGAATGCACAACCTAAAAAGCTTAAATGGCATAAACATTTGGATTCCAGGGTTGCTGCTAGAATAATAATACTCATAAGTAAACAAAACTAAGCAAAACTTCAGCGCATACCCAGTGAATACCATTCTAAATACCATTTAGCTCCATGGTAAGCAATATTTGGCATGAAGAATTAGGGTTTGTCAAACTTAGGGTAACTTGGCATAGTAGCGGGCTAAGCAATATATGGCCATATATGACGGTATTTGCTGAGTTCATTTTTAATGAGTATTGGTGAAGCTATAGTGTGTATATTAATTATATATATATATATATTAGATTGTTATAAATTAACTTAGAAAGCAAACATTTTTTTCTGAACAACTTAAATGATAAGAAATATTGTTTTGATAATTTTTATATTTCTAGACCCTTTCGTTAACCCAAGAAATGCCAACTCATTTATGAATTCACAGTACCGAAACATACGTATGAATGAAAGGTAAAGTACATTTTTCAGGTGCCAATGTAGCACAATGTAATCAGCGCATAGGCATACTTGCTAACATATTAGGGTGACCAGGTGTCAACATTTTTAAGTAACATTCCTCTAATTGATATATATTTGTTCCCTAGAACCCTCCAATCACATGTTCTCTGGGAAAGGAGAGGTGGATATCAAGGGGTTCAATTCGTTAAAAAAAAAATATTTTAAAAAATACTTTTCAGAGGCCATCTGGCATTGTCAAGCAAAGTCGTCAGTCTTCATTTTTGGCCCAAAGAAAAGTCCCACTCCAAAAATAATATTATCAAAAATTCTAAAGCAAACATCAAAAAAAACTTTCCACGCCTGATGGCAACAGATTCCAAAATGGCTCCTTGTTTCGAATGAGTATTTACATATACTGTTGTACACCAGCAGCCTTAAGTGGTCAGATGATGCACTGCATTCCCTTTTTGGGCCCGATTGGCTTAAATAACTTTACTTTTGAGATACCAGATATAGTAACATTGATCCATTCTTTTTTAACTTTTATAGAATCCGTGAGCGTGCCAAGAGCCCCCGGGAACGTCAGCGTGAGACCTGTGAGGATTACGATCCCTGTGAACGTTACGCAATGCGATATGGATTCACTGCCGCATACAAGAGATATTTTGGACAGCGTAATGGGGAAAAATAAATACTATTAAGAATCCCTCCAGAAAACAAGACCTCAGTATTTGAGCTGAAACTTGCTGAGAGTCTTTGTATCTTTGAATGAAGTATCTGCACTTTCTTTTGTTTGTTGAGCTTTCTGCATGTCGCTGTAATGTCAGATGCCAAAGAAAGACCGTTTTGGCACAAAAATCGGTTACATTCATTTTATATATCACATGGTGTAAGTTAATTCTTGGCTAGTTCTATTTTGAGAAATAAAAAGGCTGCTTTTCTACCTAATGAAATAAGTGTTATATAAATAATGGTACTCGTTAACAAACAAACCAAAAAATGTAGCCAATAGGATTCAAAGTAAATGTTTAGGAGGAATGGTGTTCTTGTATGGCAGTGGTTCCAGCATTCTTCTAGCAGTCGTTCTTGCATTGCTGGTAGTAAATTTGAATAAAGCCAAACTAAGCCAAGACTGAACAGAAACCATTCATCGATGTGGCCTGCCTACCCCAATGACCACTAATGTTGTGATATGTTGGAATCACCTTTAACGGTGGCAATTCAAACCAAGTAGGAATTTCCTCCCCTTAAAAAAAGAACTCCAAATACCCCTATAATGCAAAAATAAAATAATGGCCAGCACACTTATCACAGCACATGAAAGATGAAGGCTGAAAGCCTATATACCTAATACCCATTAGATATCTTGTTCAAAATGTGCTTGCTATTCTTCTAAAAATATTCATACCATATTCATTACACACACATCACGGGATCTGTATATATTGGCCAGTCTTGTCCATAGGTTATTAAAATGCTGCGATAAATCATTTTCTATCCTCCTAACAAATAAAATGGTAACCAACTGTCTTCAAACTGTTGTCAAAACGGTCCATCTTATTGCTTTGTCATCTGTTCACGGAGGTGAATCGAGTGCAGAGAAGTGAACCTGCTGGATCTCGTCGTATCTACTTCCCCCGGCTCTCCGTGTCACTTTCACCTTTCTCAGGGCATGGAGGTAGCGTTTGGCCGTGCCCATTCCCTGCCCACTCCTTCAACTTGCCACCTAAATTTCTTCCACAAATGGCTTGTTAGGGCTAATCTCACCCCTACACAATGTCATTGCAAAAGAAGAGAGCTCAAGAAGAGAGCTCCAAGGAGAGCTCCAAGTTGCCTACCCTGGGAAGTTTCCATATATGCATCCCATACTTGATGGCGATGCGCATAATGGTGACACAAGATAAACATATGCCGACAGAAAGCAGAAATATTGGTAGATATCATGAAAAGTATGTCTAAAATTCCACTCACAGTAGTAATCAAATGCTGTCCCTGGGATGTAATGGAAAATACAACCTCTTTTATATGCAAACCCTTGACCAGATTTTAACCTTGTGGTTGAGAGCAGGTGGCCAATACGGATATAAATAGCGGAAGTGCATAAAAATATTTCTGGGAAACATTACAAATCTAAGCACATTTCAAAGGACACATTATCATTGTTTTCAGTTATCTTGAGAAAATTTTAACAAAGGAGTACTTGTTCCACTTGCAGAATAACATTTTTTTAAACTACGATAAATGTATTTGGAGGGAACTATATATATATATATATACACAGTATCTCTCTCTATATATATATTCAAAAAAATAAATACATTAGTCATTAAATGTTAAATTAATTAAATGTTTAAAATTAAACAAGTAAAATAAAAAGCTACTGCTTTATGTAAAGGAGCTAAGACGTCCCACTTTTCCAAATCCTACATTCTATAAAAATGTTTGATTGTGTTAAAAATTGGCCTTGAGATACATTATCAAAATGAGATCCAATAAAACTATGTGGATAACCAAAACCCAGGATAAAGTATAATCAAAGTACAGAATGATTGGACTCCCCATAACAAATCCAATAGGGATAAAACCTAACTTTGTATTGATTGCCTCACTAAAAAGAAGGCTAACATACCTATAAAATCCCTACATAAATTATTCGCAGCTGTGACCTCTTGTTCCTCTCTCCTCGTACCAATTCAAAATAGTTTAGAAAGGGCCCTTTAGACATGCGCGCTCCAGGAAGGAATTGCCCTCTCTAAACTATTTTGAAGCGGCCCGAGGAGACAGGAGCATATTGGGGTCACGCTACGTCACGTGACTTTGCAGGACCGGTGAGAAGCAAGCGGGGGGTGGGGGTTGTTTGTATGTATGTACAAACGGATGTGTAATTGTATATGTGTGAGCATGGATGTGTAATTGTGTATGCTTGTATACACATCCATTTTTTATATTTTTTTATTTTTGGTATCTTTGTATTTTTTAAAAAAAAACAATTGCACTGTTATGAGTGCAGTATGGTTAGAGGTCCTCTTAGGGACCTCTTGAACATGTTATTAATGCCAGTGATGTCACAATGACATCACTTAGCTCACTTTATTGTGAGAAACATGGTGATCAGTGCCTCGTTGGAGCGATCTGATATCCCAACAGACCCTGCAGGGGATATCCTGTCCTCCGATGACCTTCCAGGTGATGTCACCAGTGATGCGTAACAGTTTTCTGGCGTTCACGCCGACAGCTGTTACAGGAGATCGGGAGGCAGAAAGCCAGCGATGCCGGCTTCTGCTGACAGAGGGGAGCCCAGGATGTCAAACGACAGACTGATCTCCCGCTGCAAGAAGGTCAGGACGTACCGGTATGTCCATAGAGGATTCTTGAGATGCTTTAATGGACGTACCGGTACGTCCATAGGGGTTAAATGTATTGAAATGTGATTATTCCCTTTTAATTATTACCCTGCCTCCTTTGTTAAATAATGTAACTTCCTTGTTCATTTTTATGTGTCCTAAATAAACACAGCATACTTTTTGTCTTTCTGGAAAACAGGCGTAATAGAAAAACAAATCCTACGACAACACCGATCTTATGAACTAGCAAAGGAGTGTGGAAAGAGTAGGACCTGAAATATCCCAGCCAAAGATGAGCTGATGTACAAAGAATGTTGGCAGTATGAGGGCAGAATAAAAGCTGTTATGCAATAACGCGTAATATAAGAGGAGCCGACTTCAAGCTGTGCGACGGGAACAGGTGAAATACAGCAAAAAATCAGAAAGCGTAACTTTAAAAAATGAAGATTTTCATCATCCTCTCGTTGCTGTTGCTCTCCGTCTACTGTTTTGTTAAGGAAGGTAGGTTCCTTGAATATGATCAGTCGTTTGGCAAAGATAAGTAAAATCTGACTTGCAGCTGGTATAGTACAACTCTCATGACATTCAGCCAGTTAGCACTAGAAACACTTTATTCCGGTGCTGCCTATTCATTTGACAGAAGCTGCTACAATAACAGGTGTTCGGAGACACTGCAAAGTCATAAATGACCCTTTTAGCCATCGGGGGTAGATTTTACAGCAGGGTTGGCTGTAGCAGTTTTGTAAATAATAATTAAAAATACTAATTTCACAAAATCATTTTTAATATTAAAACAATTCAATATTAGAGTCGGCGTGAGTTCGTATACTATTATGGAATATGTATTTTCCTTGTTTCTGTAACTGTTACCTTCATGCTATGTGCAAACATACCTTCCGCTGTGTTATACGTGATATTGTGCATTAGCACAAAAGTACTGCCATCGACTGTCACCGTCAGTTTACATGCGCCAAAAAAAACCCCTAGAGCCTATGTGTTTGCAACTGTATATATAACTGTATATATAACAACTGTGTATATAATTAAAAAAGTTACAGTTTTAATAATATAATTAAAAAAAGTTAAATTTTGTTACACATTTACTTGAAATGTTTTATTTATTTTGTCATGTGGAACTGCAGTCTATTTATTATGTTGTGGCCAACGCTGGGTGGCTTAGTATAGAAATCCATAGGTTCCAGCATAATTTAGCATACGTTTTTTTTAAAATGTGTGCTCGTCACTTTTTGGACTTCCTGTAATAGTTTCCAGAATGTAGACAAAATTGTGCATTTTTTATGGTAATTCCAGTAAGAAGACACAAGTGGCCATCAAATTAAAAGAAGATATTTTTTTTTTGTGTTTCACCATTTCAAGTGATTTGAGAAGAAGAATGTTCCAGACTATACAATGACCAGCTGTCTAGTGTATACATTGCGCCACCATGTGGCAATAAAGTGCAGCACAACAGATCGCAGAAAGGAATGTAATAATAGTATATTTTCATGTAAATGTAAGTCACTTTTGACAACTTATATGTAAAACACTAAGGTATGAAGTAATTACATTACCAAAAACATTTCTACTGCTAGAGATGACTCTCATGTTGTGTTAAGCCTGATAATCCATTCTTTAAAAGGAAAGCTCCCACCAGCTTTTTTTTAACTAAAAGAATAAGTATGTAAGTAACGCACACTAAATGTACAAAGTCATTTTTACTACTTTTATTTTTGACGATATGCACCGTCTGATATAATCGAAGGTCCATGGGATTGGTGATGCAGAAGTGTTGTGAGGACTGTGTACATAGAGGGAACAAAAAAGCAATTGAGCCCAGTGTTGGCATCTTTGGTTTAAGAAATGAATACTGGTTACCACTACTGTATTGGAATGGAAAAACTAGCCTTGGTGCTTTAAGGCCAGATGCAGACAAATCGCAGGCATGGTTACAGTATGCAGTCACTAGCGGGCAGAGTGAAGCATAAGTGGATACGTGCATTTGTCTTGACTGTTTAAAAACATATCCTTGACAAATATATTTATCTAAGCTATATTTGTAAATGACCAATTTAAAAACCAAATAATGATCTGTGCAGTAACCGCATGGCTGTATGATTATTTGTCCTCTTCCAGACATAAAGATAACGCGAAGAACTGCACATGCAATGATTTCAAGACACAAACGTGCCTATGATTATTACGAAAGGTAGGTCCACATAATAATATACTGCTGCTGCTGTTACTATTACAGCTAATGCATGAATCTAGTTAAAAGGGCTCAGTTTCCAAATTTCTGAGGATATATCCACTACAAGGCATATTTGAACCTTTGCTTGGACATTAAAAGAGGTCTCTATAGTTATGTTTAGGTGGATAGCTTAAATTATACCTAATGGGGCCATATTTATTTATTTATTTATTCAAGAAAAGGTATCATTTTTCACAAATGCATAGATTAAAATAAACTGTGCCTGACATTATATGATATAATATAAATTATTTTTAGAAAACAAAATATTTCCCTGTATATGCCAAACAAAAAACAACAGGAAAGAGAACAATTTTTTTTTTTTAAAACCATAAACCCATTAATAAATATATTCAAATTTTTTTTTTCAATGAATGTGGTTGTACATTCATGTAAGATCGCACACAAAGCCAATGTAGTACACAATACATGTATGTATAAGGGAGAATTACGGTAATGATACTAAATATATAATAGCTACATGATGCCCCCCCCCCGAATCCTCCATATGCATTTAACTACTTCCCTGCACCATAGCCATGTGCTGTGTCGGAGATGTTTTTGGAAGTTGTGCTGGCTTAGTGAGTGTTCCAGAGACTAGGGGTATGGATAAAGTATATGTTGCAACTACTAAAGTTGTCATTTTGTAAAGGGTTAATTTATGTTTAGTAGGCTATTGTGCGCCTTTAAGAATAACCTACAGGCCTGTAAATGAAGGTAGAATAAATTAATTCATGATAGAATTGAACGTGGTTGGTTCTTTTCCCACTAGATGGTACCCCAGAGTGAAGACCCCACTAGAATTGAAGAAGGAACAGTGTGAAAATTATTTACCCTGTGACCAGCTGTCAGAATGGGTTGGCTTTTACCAAGCTTACCGCCTATACTTTGGACCTATTTAAGTGGCTACTATATTAAAGCTTCTTTACACGCGCAACCAAAGTCAAAAAATGCTTATGTGCTTAGCTTGTTAT
Organism: Spea multiplicata; assembly: GCA_009364415.1. Taxonomy (NCBI): domain Eukaryota; kingdom Metazoa; phylum Chordata; class Amphibia; order Anura; family Pelobatidae; genus Spea; species Spea multiplicata. Next base: position 31,755,290 of record VKOC01000004.1, read on the forward strand.
AAATTCAACTACTGTGCATGTGAATCATGATGCTTAATAAATGAGTGTGTGCTTAAAACACAATATTAACCATTATTTGCGGGGTCTGTCTTTATTCGCTTAAATATTAATTCTTGTATTCTTGTACACTTCTGGAGGTATCGCAAATGCCTAACATATACTCCAGCAGCCTTTAAAACCAAGCTTAACATGAAAATGACACCCTTATCTCTTCACTTCCTCTCAACAACTCCCAATGTAGCCGTACATCAATGGCATGTGAAGGCGTGCATCATAAAACCTACAAGGCCTACAGGAGACACAGATCCTATCCTTCAGCCCATTCCAAATGGGGGGAGGGGTTAAACTATAATTAAAAACCCTTGGGGCATTTATATGGGTTAAAGTTAAAAAAACACCCATTCAAGTTGAACTGATCCCATCGTGTAGCTCTCCATTGCTGCCCTGTGCTCCTGACCCTTCTAAATTAGGATGACCAGATGTCCTCTGACGTCCGGATTGAGGACACTGTCCCGGGATGCAGGTCCGGATTAACGTTCACTTTTGCAGGGGTCGCTGCTTCCCTCTGTGTGGAACCCAGCGGAGTCGCATCAATTTACGTCACATCACATGACTCTGCTCCATTTCCTGCTTCCCCTGGGTGGGAGTGCGAGCAACAGAGAGGGAAGCAGCAGCCCCTGCGGAAGTCTGCGAGTGGCACTGATGAGAGATCTGCAGTTCAGGTTAGGGGGCGGTGTATAAACGAGTATACGTGATAGAGGGAATGAGTATCTGAGAATGAATGAGTATCTGTTGTGGAGGAATACAGGATGAACTTTGTCCCAATTTTGGTTCTCCCAAATCTGCAGGACCATAGTGTTTCCGGAAAAAAACGGTTTCGGCTAAAACCAGGTGCAAGGCCATTTTGGAAGCTACAGCAAGTATCTGTTGCCCACCCTCTCCTCCCTTGCATTTTTAGAAATATGGGCATACTGCTATTTTATGTGATAACCATATATATATACATCCATAACACGCCTTAATAAACAGAGATCTTATTATACATACACCCCGTCTCTGTGTCTGATTTCTCTCGAGCCGCTCGATAAAGATATAGATACATAGATAGAAGTTCTCGGAAATTCTCTAACACTGTAAATGAGTATATGAATGAGTGAATGAATATGTGTGTGATAGCATGGATGTGGACGTGGAGGGGCGCATGGCACAAGAAGTCTGTTTGAGGCTAGGATGCCACAAGCAGGATGTCTGGGTACAAAGATGACAAGTCCTGTGCATTCAATCTAAGCGTTGGGCAGGTCCTGTGCATGCAATCTGATAACATAAATCAATACTAAAGGGAGGGGCAGGATTGGGGCATAAATACTCACTGGCTGTGGGAGACACACTAGGGAGAAAAAAACACAAAAGGGCATCAATGTCTAAGTGGTGCAGAAAATACCTTTTTTTTGTTAGCCCATCCGGATGTAGGTGTTTGGATGGCAGGGTCTGTCATGGTGTGTGTTTGGGTGTCAGTGTGGCAGAAGACTATGCTGGTGTGTGGGTGTTGGTGTGGCAGAGCCTGTCCTGGTGTGTGTTTGGATGTTGGTGTGGCAGAGCCTGTCCTGTATGTGTTTGGGTGTTGTTGTGGCAGAGCCTGTCCTGGTGTGTGTGTTTTTGGTCATTTTTCCTGGCACCTTACGAATAAATAGAACGACTTAATTTTTGTTTATCCAGAGATAAAATGCCCTCCTTAATCTGCAGTCATTTCAGAGGACAAAACGTTCTAGGCCCAGAAATCAGTGAGAGGAAAAGTAAATGTTATAACTAACGTATATACCATACAATCACTTCATAAGCTCATACTAAATACACTGCATATATAGCTTGAAGAAAATATGCTTATAAAACAGTTTTTTACCATTTGCCAATTAAAAAAATGTCCCTGGATTTCATTTTTAAAAACCTTATGCTAAGTACTCCAGGCAGGAAAGCCACGGGGGCCCGTGATCAAAGCTCCCTTTGGTGTGTATTAAAACACACATTCAAAAAGCTTTTTTATAGTGAATTGTGTCATAATTATACAAAAAAACATGGCCGGGGCATTCCTCTTATTATCTATTGTATTCATCAATATGTTTCGATGCGCCCTGGAACCGCCTGCAGTAGCACATTGCACCACCGTGCGGTATATCACCACACGAATCCTACTCCGTCTTCAAATCGTTAACAAACGGTAATAAGTGCGCATCTGCGAACTAAGATAGCCGCCCCTAGCTTCGAGAAATGGCATAGCAACGTGGCCGTCCCATAACTCCACCCTATTACAGGCGCAATCATTCTACGTAACCAAGCGACACCGGAAGCGGAACTTCGTCTCCATGATTCTGGATACATGGTGTAGCGAGCGGGCAGCGAAGTGAATTAGTAACCGAAAAGGTGATTGTAAGAGGGGGGAAGAGCTTTATTTGCAGACTTTATGCTTTGTTTTATTCTGTGTGTTGAGATGCGTTAGCTGATCGTATTTAGAACCGAAATGATTAGCGTTTTGGTTTGTATTTGTGTGTGGATGTAAGTATGGATGGCGTGGGTTCAGGGAGTAACTGGTTCTGTCTGTGTAAACGTGTGTCTGTGTAAACGTGTGTCTGTGTAAACGTGTGTCTGTGTAAACGTGTGTCTGTGTAAACGTGTGTCTGTGCCCAAAATGCTGCAGTTCAGTCCAAATGACTTGTAATGGAAGTTTGGAGCTTATGTGACTTTGAGATGAAAATTGCTTTGGCTAAACACTATCTATTGGATCAACAGAGCTCTGTCAAAATGTCCAGTTTGATGTATTTGATCCAGTAGCACAGAAATAGTTTTGGTTTGTGACCATAATAATAATAATAATAATAATAATGGATTCCCTGTAGTGAAACGTTATGCAAAGTGCAACCTTTTGCCTGCAGTTGGTGAACGTTAGCCACCTGCTGCTAATCTCCCTATTAAAATGCTGAAGCCTTTAATTTTACTTCTCTCTACATTTGGCATGTTTTTTATGTTTCTCAAAATCTATATCGCCAAGTTACCTTTATTGTATACACAATTACTTTAGCATGGACTAACAATAACGCTTTAAACACTATTACTAATCAAGTCACATCTACTTATTTTCTGCTAAAAGCTACATTTAGACTTCCTTTAAAAAAAAAATGGCTCCATATGACATTTAGATAGATTAAAATAAATGACATGCTTTTATGAACGGGCTGTCAAACAATACATTACTGTTACAGTTGGTTTGAATGCCCTTTCTGAGCCGAGTTACACTGATGTCCATATGTCCTCAGATGCTTGGTCTTGTTTTTAGCCTGTCATTTTCGCAAGACTCAGTGTTTGAAAATTAAACGTATAAAGGCTATATGGGACCTCAATATTATAAAGTATATTAACGCATGTTTTCCTTATGTTTATATTTTCTTTACAGGTTACATTTTATTTCTCATTGAAGTTGGTGGTGAGCATCCATTTCAAAATGGGGCGAAGATCCACTTCATCCACCAAGAGTGGGAAGTTCATGAACCCCACAGATCAAGCACGTAAGTGATTCATATGTTAACTTTCTTTCTGTTTTTCGATCGGTGAAGCTATAGGTAACCACTGTAGTCAGCTGTGTGATATTTTGTGTAACTTTCCACACAGGGACCGGATTCCCTAATTCCTTTGTTTATCCTATACCTTCCCCACCTGTATAGACTTCATCAGATGGTCCCTTTTTGTTGTTTGGTTGTAGTCCACCATTGAATGAATAGCTAATCTTGTGGTAGCTGACTTGCAGCATTTCCCCTCAATACTGATTTGTTTATTAAACCTATGTCAAAAATGTCTAAGGAAAATTATATTCTGAATTCACTGTCTTGCCTCTACAGGAAAGGAGGCAAGGAAGAGGGAACTGAAAAAGGTAAGCTGGTCGCATTCATTTTTGTATGCGTATGTATGTATATACATGTGTGTGTGTGTGTAGTAACACTTGGGTTATACTGGTGCTACCTAACACACAATCTTTATTGTGTAGAAATCTGATGTTCTTTGTCAGTAATAAGGTCTTTGAAGATTCAACCGTATTTGAACACTGCAAGGGCTTGGTTAGATCAGATATCACCATAAGAGAGTATTTGAGATGTTGTATAGCGGTACCGTTGAAACATGCGTAAAAATAAAAATTAAGTGAACGTGTTGTGCTTGAAACCTAAGTAATGAAAAAACAGAAAAGTAGTTAGTAGGGGTAAGGATAAAGCTGTAGGAAAGGATGAGACCACAGTGGCATAAAGTAAACACTAGAAAGGAATGTCATTAACTTTGAAGGCAAACATGAAGAAAAGGGACATTTTTTTAGTGACCCGTTTTCTCCTCTGCCTGTAGAACAAAAAACAAAGAATGATGGTGAGGGCTGCTGTGTTGAAAATGAAAGACCCAAAGCAGATAATCAAAGACATGGAGAAACTTGATGAGATGGGTAAGTACACGCTGGAGAGGACATAGGCTTTATTTAACCTTGTTAAAGGACAACCGTGCTGAGACAAAATGTTTCTTTAAATTCCTTAAGCTCTAACATTAACATTAATTGCAGTAAAACCTTAATGAGAGGATATCGCCCCCCCATCCAAAGAAGAGAAGAGTCCTCCTGAACTTTATAAAAAAAAAAAAGTCTCCCCCACCCATTGGACATTTTAGTCTGACTGTGGAGATCTAAATCTAAGGTTCTTTAATTGCAGACAGATTACTTTTCTTTTTTTTTTCTCCATTTTAAGCATAATGGTTAATACATTTATTATTTCCAGAGTTTAACCCTGTACAGCAGCCTCAACTAAATGAAAAAGTTTTAAAGGACAAACGGAAGAAATTACGAGAGACGTTTGAACGTATTCTACGACTGTATGAGAAAGAAAATCCTGAAACCTACAAAGAGCTCCGGAAAATTGAGCTGGATTATGAACACAAGAGGTCACAGCTTAGCCAGTATTTTGATGCCGTGAAGGTAAGTATCTACTATAGATAAAATGTTTCACTTGGCATGAATACACAGTTTTGTATATTTCATCTTCCCAATGCTAAATTGTGTTCTTTAACATTGTATAGTATATAGTTCCCTAAAGAAAATGTATTGAAATAACCAGATTTAATATATTGGGCAATATCTAAAACTAAGAGACAAATTGTTAGCGTTATATGGGACACACAGGTAAAACCTGTCTTTTCCTACCAGGATAAGTTGCACTGCATCTCATTGTTCAAACTTATTAACGTAACCTTTTTTTGGGTGGATAATTTTAACATTTTAAGTTTTGGAATGTTTTCCAAATGAAACCTTTTTGGTAAACATATTTTAGTTTCCATAAAGTCATCTACTGATTTATTTATTTTATACGCATCTGTTTATCTTTGCACAGAACGCCCAGCATGTTGAGGTGGAGAGCATCCCATTGCCAGACTTGCCACATGCTCCTTCAAATATACTGATCCAGGACATCCCGCTTCCAGGAGCTCAGCCTCCTTCCATCTTAAAGAAGACTTCTGCTTATGGGTAAATGAGAATGGGTTTGTTTTCATGAGATTGCCTATGGAAGGAACAAGGTTTTAGGTGAAAAACAGAAAACAATACAAAAGCATGCTGTATGTAATTTCACTGAACTATAAACCAATTTCCAAGAACAACAACCCTTAAAAGATTAGTAGTGTCAGTAGTCTACATTAACGTTCATTAACTGTACTATCTATTCTCAGCCTACCCGGACGAGGGGTGCCCATGCCTTTTCCTCCAGGTCATGGTGTGCCACGCTTACCCCCGGGAAAGAAGCCCCCTGGACCACCACCTGGGCCTCCTCCACCCCAGGTACTCCAAATGTATGGCCGTAAAGTTGGCTTTGCTTTAGACAACATCACAAAACGTCGGGATGAGGAGATGAGGTACAGCCCTGAAGCAGGTGAGGCTTCCAAAAAATTTTAAAAAACGGTTCAACCCAAGGTGCACTGAACATTACATTGCTTCTGAAGTTTGTAACTAGTACTCGGTAACCTGTTTTTGGCGTTAAAAAACAAACAAACAAAAAAAACGGTTCCTATAAGTTGATGGTGCTAATTGTAGTGTGGGAGAATGATGCAAAATTGCTCAAGTGTCTCCAGAACTCTTTGAAGAAGTTCTGTACTATGTTGCCATTAAACCCGTCTCTGCTGTAAGGCTAATGTTTCTGTGAATGGAAAAGAGATGAGCAGCCTCAGTTTCACCACGGGGTCACATGACATAACATGACCTCGATATGCTTGTGTCTCCCTGTGACGGTTCAAAATAGATTAGGTACCGTCCAGGTAGGAAGGGCCCTTTCTAAACAATTTTGAGTTGGTAAGAGGAGACCGGAACAAGGGGGTCACACCAGCCCCCAAGAGGCACAGGCTCCGTCACTGCTGCAACCTCTGTAGTTATGCCTGTGGCCCCATATTATCTGTTCTCTGGTTAGCCATCATACGTGGTTATTAAATAACAATGTGAATGATGGCTACATTTAAGGAACTGCGCTGTATTCCACATAATATTTAAATTAGGGGTAACTTACCTATCCCCAGGAGCGCAACGAGGACACCATGATGGTGCAAGCTCAAGTGAAGATGAAGGTTATCCACATGAGATGGAGCAAGACAAAGATGACGGTGGCAGCAGTTTAGATGACAGTGATAGCAATCAATCAGATGACAGGGACACTGATGGTGAAGACTACTCCCAGCGTGATGAAGAGAAGAAAAGCAGTGGGGAAAGGAAAGGAAGTAAGTTAAATATTAATATTTCTGCATGACTGTTCAAAGAGCTGAGCTGTGTTGGTCTATCAGTAAGTTACCTCCTGTCTTTTGTATAATGGATCTTCACTGTTTTCAGCTCATAGTGTGCGATTTGCTGATGCACCTGAAAAACCTCACAAGAAGAAGAAGAAAAAGAAGAATGTAAAGGATTTGACTCCACTTCAAGCAATGATGTTGCGTATGGCAGGTAATTATTTATGTCTTTGTAGAAAGTAATGAGGTTTTAATTGCACTAGTGTAAAGAGTTCACATCTGTAACACAGCCTTATTATCTTTCAGGTCAAGAGCTGGCTGAGGAAGATGACGATCACGATGGTGAAGACTACTCATCTACATCATCTTCAGAGGATGGTTCTGATTCTGAAGACTCCCAGCATCCTGAGGAGTCTAAATCTGAAAGCAATGAAAGTTCTTCAGCACCAATCACAGTACCACCTCCAGTTACTGTCCCACCTCCACCACTGCAGATGCCTCCTTCCATCATGACAGGACCACCACCTCTTGGACCTCCTCCAGGACCACCCCTTAGGCCACCTGGGCCACCAACAGGCATGCCCCCAGGACCACCACCAGGTACTAAAACTTTTTTCAAATAAAAAACTATTTCACAGTTGGATTGCCATCATTTTAAAGGGGCTCCAGAGCAGACTTGGTGAATGTCGTTCATAAGGGGGTATATTTCAGAGAAAGAGCAGACTGACTGACTGGCTGCTTCAGAGAGCCAATTATTGGCAAAAATGAGGGCAGCTACAGAGCTGCATTTTGTACCTAAAGTAAGTTCAGAGTACTTCAGTACACTTCTTATTAAAGAGGGCTGCCACGAAAAGTGAACATGGTTTTTTTTTTTCTTCTAGTCCATAATTTCCTTTATTTTATTCAGCAGACTATTCCATTGGCTCTAATTATTCTAGCGCTTCATAGAGGCTGTAGTCTTGGTAGTGAAAGACAATTGGCTTAGACAACCATTTGAAAAATACAGTATAAGTTGTGTTGTGGCACTTTAATTGACCTTTATATTTCTTCAGGTGCTCCTCCATTCATGAGGCCTCCTGGCCTTCGTGGGCCACCTCCTCGCTTATTACCTCCAGGGCCACCACCTGGCCGCCCGCCAGGGCCACCACCAGGGCCACCCCCTGGCTTACCTCCGGGTCCACCTCCTCGAGGACCCCCACCTCGCCTTCCACCCCCAGCACCTCCAGGTAAGTACCTAGTAATGAGTGATGGAATGGGTACTAATTAGTACTGGCTATACTAATTAAGCTGATGATCTTCGACTACTTTTGGACCTTCATGTTATTTTAAGTAATATAAAGCGAGTCTTGTTACAGGTCCACTTTAAAAATGCCTTTACAGTTTTCGGTGACACTGACCCTGTGTCCATTTTTTTTTGTATCTCTCTGTGATGTTTTTTTTTGTAGACTTTTTTATAAGACTTGTCTAATTTCAAATTGATACAGGTATGCCACCTCCTCCTCGCCCTATGATGCGTCCTCCTATGGTTCCTCCACCTGGCACTGCACCCCCAGGTATCTTCCCTCCAACACCTTTAGCGAATCCTGGTGTTCTAAGTGCGCCACCAAGCTTGATACAGCGTCCAAAGTCAGACGAAGGTGGAGCCACAATTGAGAAGAAGGCCACGGCAACCATCAGCGCTAAACCCCAGATTACAAATCCCAAAGCTGAGGTGACACGTTTTGTACCAACTGCCCTTCGTGTACGCAGAGAAAACAAGGGATCAGCACCATTCACGGCTCAGAAGAAACCAGAAGAGGAGCTTGCAAGACCAGTTGCTAAACCAAGTCCCAAGGTTGGGGGGGCCCCAGTACCTGTGCAGACCAAGGACGATATGTATGAAGCTTTCATGAAAGAAATGGAAGGGCTTCTCTAAAACCCCGCAAACATATGCTTGCATTGCCCTTCCAGTTTATCTGACATCATCTTCAGAACTATGAAACCTACCTACAAACTGTTATATAGGTGTCGTCTCTATTGTGATCAGTATAAATTGTCTTCAGGCTGGTGTGTTTTATTAGTGTGAAATGTAATTAGCCTCCTAAATTCTGAAATATTCCCAAAGCCGATGACTTTTCAAGATATTTCTAGTTTTTTTTTTTCTTCAGTGACAAAATGGCAAGATTTGTGCTACTGAAATCAGAGACTGAAGAGGGTCAGTAAAATTAACTTGGATTTACCATTTTGGTCTCTTTGTATTACCACTTATAAAGGAACATGGTCTACAACTGCACAGCCAAAGACATTGATTTTAGGTACATTTACAGGGCCTGTAAGTGTTGTTGCTCTTATCACATGATCTGTATTTCATGATGTCCCTATTAAGGAAATCCATTGCTCCTTAAAATTAGGGTAATTTTCTCTGTTTTGAAGATAATAAACTTCGTTATAATTGTTTGCGAAGGAAATCCACCCTGAAGCTACTGATCTAATAAACATACATCCTTTTTAATTTGTCATTACATTTTTTTTCTTTGAACTGCTATGGTGTGGGTTTATAATGTAAAGCTTTCAATGATACATGGCTGGCAGAATACCCTAAGCTCCACATATGTCATGAATGTTGGTGAAATCTACGTCAATTATAGCTGTATACTTAAAAAATTACAGCAAATGTCTTGCTTCAAGTTGAATCATCAGCCAGCTTGCAGAAAGAGTAGAAACTTATCTATTCATAGAAATTCAGTCTAGTCGCAAAAAGTCTTCAGCACAATTTGTATGGAGTTGAACTGAATCAGAAGTTTAGAAGGGTTGGCTTGGCTAACTCTCCCAGCATCTTGACACAAACCTGCTGACAGGCGCTTTTGTTCACAAGGAAACAATACTAATGGAGGTCTGTACAGGTGTGTTGGTTTCATGGGACCAGCTGGTGCATTGGGGGGACTAGTTGGGCAAATGGTAAAGATGCCAGAGTATGGCCCTGATGCTCTTAATTCTTTCACCTGTTTCACAGAGTGACACAAATATACTGCATTCTGTGATAAAAGATGGTTGTGGCTATTGCATGTGTACATGTTTACGAAGTACCGTCAGCTACAAAGATGATGCGGTGTATTACAGACACATTGAATTTGCAAACATCCCTTACAACCTCAGCTACAGAGTTGCCTCTGAAGAAACATTTGTGAAAACATACATGTAGAAATAGCGACGTGGTGGAATTGCGGACACTTGTGTCCTATTTGAGAATGCTCCCTTGACCGTGCAGTAAATGTCCCCTAAGTAGATTTGTAGAGGGTAGACAGGTTTCCATTAATGTAAATAGTTAATCTGGTGAGATGATTTGAGTCCCAAAGACAGTCCATAGATTTCAAAGATGGACACTTGGGAGCTATAGTTTCCCTTTAATTAAACTCATTGTTTAGTTAACTGGTTCTTTCATCTCCTTGGTGCTTTGGTGCACCACTTTCAGAATGGATGGTATACCTGCTTGGTGACATAGCACCTGCTATAATGTATCCACAGCAGAGAGCAGTGATGAGGGGGAAGCTGGGGTGCTGGGGTCATCTGAAAAGGGAGGCCTCCAGGAAACCGGAACATACGTTCCCAGGTATGTCAATAATGAATTACCAAACTTTAAATAATCAGAGACACGTACATGGTTTATGGTTTATTAATGTGCAATTTTTCTAAAAGTATGTTTACTTTTTTTAATTAGATCACATTTTTATTGTTGTGCTAGCCTGTTATAAATTTTAGCTACCAGCATAACGTTTAGGTTTCTAATTTCATGCAAGCATTTATAACTGTTTCAGTGTAGATTATAAAAATAATCATGTCAACAATGTAACATGCCCCTGAAGCTTGTGTATGAATCATTCACTGCTTGGCACTAATCAATGAATACACAAAAACGTAATTTGATTATATTATTAGACAACTGTTACGTTGCCTTTGATCATGTAATTTAGGGATCTCCAATCAAAAACAGTGCCTGCTTGAACTTGCTTATTTTTAAAAACAGACCGAAGGGATCTCAGTGATAGAACTTTGTTCCACATGTTTAGATCCTTGATTTTTCCCACATAACTCTGGGCTGCGTCAAAATTTCCACCCAATGAGTCTTGGTCTTGGCCAAGGAGGACGATTCCCCCCGGACGTATACTGTGGCTCCTGCGGTAAATCTTTGGACCTTTTCTCCTTCCGTTGAGCCAAAGCTCACAACGACCGTACTTGGACTCCCAGGTTAGGCAAAGGTGGGCCCATTCCTTTTTATGATTCAGCGGTGAGAACATAATACCCTCTCCACTCATATACAAACCGATGTTACCACTTGATTCAATCCACAGATTTAACTCATCGTAGTATGTTGTACGGTATGAAAACAGGATTGTTTCCCGATTGTCATCAATATTTGGAGATATCTTCATGCAAAGTGTTAACGCTTTCAGATCCATTGATATTTTAGGAGACAAATACACGTAGCTATTGTCATTTTCTTCTGGGAAGTAGAAATAGTTGCCACTAAGATCTAGAAAAACAGAGTAAACTAATGTAAACGTAAGATTAAACAGATATAATACATCAACTGATATAATTAAATATAGAACCATAAACAGAACGCATATATTATTTATCTACAGGATTTAGAAGGGCAACAGAATCATCTTTCTCAGTGGATTCCCAAACATGGGACACAGGAACTGAATTCATCATTGGTGGTCCACTAAAAGCACTATTGTTTCAGGCAGTGACCAAAGACAGACGTTTTCATTGTCATGACCTACCGCAAGAAAATGACTAACCCACAATAATTATTATGATTTGCATAGAGCTATCTTGTAATAGTGTTTTAATTAATTTAGAAATCTAATATCCTTGCATTGTTACTATAGCATGCAATGTGAAAATAGCATTCAATGTCAAAATAACTCCCGAAGAGAACCGAGGGACATGGGACAACTGGCATTGACATCACCCTTAGAAGAATGTGATTTGTAGCGGGGTGGGGGGGACAGTCATACTGTGTTTCATTAATTCTTGCAACATTGTCCCTAGAATGGAAATGCTCCTTCTTTTGGGAATTAGATATAATCTGTTTTTTTCATATCTTTACTACTAAACAAGTATGGTGCCCATCCAATGTTATTTGGAATGACCAGCTGAGTCTTCTCATTGGAAGTTACAGGCTAAATTCTGTCTGATGAGGTCATTATTGTTATAAGCGTGTGAATTAAGAGAATACGGTCTGCTTACCGTTGGTTATGTTTAGTTTCAGTGATGACTCTGATATTTCAACTGTAAGAAAATATATAAAGCACAAGTGAAAAATGTTCCCAAACATGAGATTTTCACATTTTGCAGTAGTAGTTATTTACCCAGAAGCGGTCGCCTTTATTCAGATAGGGCAATAGGCGATCTTGCTACTTGGGGTTAGTGAGTTTGGGCAACCAACGGGCTCTAGATGGTTGTCTTACCCCTCATAGATTCTTAATGACTCAGTATATTCTATGACGCTTTCGCAAAGCTTATAAAACTTTACCCCATACCTAGACCACTTTGTGGGTATAAACCGTCTGAAGTGCAGTATACCTTTGTTAAGAAGGGACTCATTGATGCAGACATCTGCTCGGAAGTATATTTCTCAGTGTACTTTGTTTATATAAACGGTCAAAATATGGGTCACTTCTAGGTAGCATTGGGCAATTCCCTTTACCCACCCACCAAACTACCCTAACACTATAAACCAAGGAAAAAATATATGTATTTATTCTCTAGGACAATAAACCAGCGACACTAACTCCTTTTCCCTCTAACCCCCTACCAAACTAAAACGAAACTAAAGCTATACTTTTTTGATTGGGTGTAAGTGTTTAATGGGTTAAATGGGATATTTGAGGATATTATTGCAAGTTTACAACATAATGCTGTCTCCCCACAGATAACAAAGATGAAACAATCATGTGATTGCTGTGATTGGTCAACACCGCGATCATGTGACTCCCCCATAAACTGCTTGGTTCTGCCACGACTGGCTTGGTTGCGAGGCAGTCCCTTGAAGCTTGGAACAACCAGCTGCCATGCGCATTGGAGAGGTAACTCCATAGGGTAAGGAATGGGTTAATACTTACCAGGCTCTGAGGATTTCTCTTCTGAAAATGAAATGAAAGAAAACATAATTTAAAATCAAATGTCTTTATTGAACATAAGGTGGCATTGATTATCAATCCCCATCACAGCTCATTACTTACATGTATATACTACCATATTATAATATATTTTTAATTATAACTAAAATAGAATAAAAACAGAATAAATATGATGTTCCTCTGACATTAGACAGCCTGAAATGCTTGACACTGCTGTAATTCCAGGTGACCAGACAGCAGATGCATTTGGCATTCTCGGTGTGATAAGCAACAGGTTGCGGTTAAAAAGAAACTGCAGCTTAAAAGCAACAAGTAGGCAAAACTAACATGTCCCATATGAATGAACTAATTTTGTTAAATAACATCTAACACATTACTGTGAATTATTGAGAAATGGCCTACGTGTCATCTGAAAAACCAGGTGGTTGAGCACCCATTAAGGACTAGGACGGACTTCTATACTTTAGAGGGTTCTGGATTTTTTTGATAATTTTTTATGATATAAGAATGATTGCATTTATTAAAATATTATTATAAATTATTATTATTATAATTTCATAGTGCTACCTTCCAATTAAATGCTTTATTCACAAATCCAACATACCTGCTGCCTCTGTGGGGTCTGCAAACACTTGGACTTCACACAGAGTTAGGAACTCCCTGTTGTCTGGTATAGTTATTGTAACGTACTGGCCCTCCATCCCTTTGCAGTTAAAGGATAACGTTTCTCCATAGTTCATCTTGTACACCACACCACATCTGAAACGCAGATCAAACTCCAAACTATTAAAGACGGTTAAATCTCCAGCCATAAAACCTATTCTAGGATCTTCTAAGACCCAATGGAACATGGAACATGATTCTTCGTTTCCAATATTACCTGGGATTCTTAATGCCACCGTCTGCTTCCGAATCCCCTATACGGACTTCCGCACCGTTAATCCTTTCTCGGCAACAGTCACCGCGGTTCGTGATAGCAACGGAATGTACACGCATTTTAGATTTCAAGTCCAATCTCCACCATGGGTTAAATTGCTTTAACGTGTGTGTGCATTCTCCTGCCATGTAATTACTGCTCAAAGACCCATCAATAGCTGTCATGACCTCTGACTTGCGTGAGAAATAGCTGGACTGTGAAGGAATACCTGCTGGAGCAACGTTCTTAGCTGGAAAACAGATCATAAGTTAGCTCCAAACCCAATATATTTTATGTACCTTTCGTTATTTAAGAGTACTAGAGATTTTACCTCCATGGTGTTCTTTCTGTAATTCAAGATTTCCGGTCCACTCTGCACCTAGAATAATAAAATGGTACAAATTATTTTTAGTTTGTTGACGCAGAAAAAACATGAACTGGTTAATTGATGGTTGGTTACCCTACACCAAAATTAAGCTATTTTACATTTTTTTAGATCCTATTCTTACACTGATTTGCAGCACGTCCAATCATTTGTTAAAGATTAAAGGTAAATCTGTGTAACATGTTAACCTTTCATAAGTCTATTTTTTTATTTTAATTATTCTCGTTACAGTAAGAGCAGTTAATATTTGGAATTCACCCCATGGCGCATATAGAGTTACAACAATAATATTGATGAGGACCTAGCAATTATATCATGCCAATAAAATGGTACTTTTAAATATAAATCAGTCCAGAAGTAATTGCCCCAACTGTGCTGCCACTGATAATACTCATTGTTGATGTTCTCTATTAGATTTGTTAATATTTTTTTTTTAAGTATACTAATAGCGTGTTCATGCTATCAAATATTCTAGACTTTTTAGATTTCCCTAAACAAGTATAAAGTTAAACTCACTTATTGCATCTACAGGCACACCGAACACCTGGACTTCACAAATGGTGAGGGACTTAGCCTTTTGTGGAATAACAATTGTAACGAACCGCCCTTCCATGCCATCACAGTTAAATGAAAAGGTTTCTCCAGGGCCAATAGAGGATACCGTTCCGCAACTGTTTTTCGAAAATAAATACATTGTAAGAATCATAGTCACGGGCTCTTATAACTGCTAACATTTTTTATCGACCATGATTTCTTTTTGAACTGAACCCATCTCTGAAGTTATATCTGGATTTCAAAGCTTTCTTTGTATCTAGATTTCAACATTTTTTCACTAAAATTCCTTCTAAGATCTGTATTTACCATCATCTACCAAGAGTACATAGCTTTCTGTGTACCATCAATTGCCAAGATAGACACATCTATCCATGTACCATTAACTATCCTTAGAAATGGAGCTTTCAACTGTCCTGGATACACCATGTCTTCTATAAAATGATTACAGATTAAAGCTGTCTCCTTCATTTTTATCTGTGTTTTTGGCCATTTCATATTTGTACATCTCTGTGTTCCTGTATCACACCACCATGACGTATTATTATCCCCATTATGGGTAACATCTGTGATGCATTGTCCCTGTGCTTTATCTAGACAATGACATTAACTACATATGTTTCTATGAAATTAATGAGAAAGTAGCACTTTTCACAAGGGAAGATGGGTCCTTAGTATTTCTAGTGGGCCAAGATATTCAGGAAGCAAGAGATTAGTTAACATCTGCCTTCATATCGTATATTCACATGTATATGAATATCTTTGCTTTGCTATTACCACCACCCCATTTCCAGACTAAGTGATAATATATGGCTATATATACATAGGGTTTTTCTTCCAGCCAGTAGCAGAATTTCCAACATGAATCTCTGCCCCATCAAGGTCATGTTCACAACAGTCTCCTCTGCTGGTCACCGCGATGGAAAACACTTTGTGGTCTGATTTCAGATCGACTGTCCACCACGGATCCATCTCTTCTTTAGTCCTAGCACACTGATCATCTGGAAGCAGGTTTTTTAAGGAACCATCTGCAGCTCTGCGTGAATCACATTCTCCATCAATGCTAGACTGGTATGTTACGCCCTGGAGAGCTACATTTGGCGCTGGAGAAAAAGGATAGTTGTTACTATCAACGCAATCACACGAGTCCTTAGACTACCATCAACCCTGGTGCACCGTTTAGGTGTCCTTTCAAAATCCTAGCAATTCCAGTCGTTCCATAAATGACGGCCACATTGCCATGATTCCAGCATGCTGTTAAATTTAACTTTAACCCAAAATTATTGCTAAATGAACAGTAAAGGTTAAAATAACTTGCAAATGCTATCTTACACCTACCTGCATTGGAATGCTTCAAGATATTTCTTAATTCAGTAGCCTCTGTGTAAAGAAAAGTATACTTTAATCATTTATAAATGTATATAATGATAACAGTAAAGGTATAGCAATAGCTTTCTAGCCAAACACTACATTACATAACATTACCCATGCTATTATTATACATTCAACATTCTATGTTATTCCACGTTTAATATGATTATACAGGCAAAACTGCAAAGTGCCCCTGTTTTGGTGGGACAGTCTCTTTTTGGCCTTCGTGCCCTCCCTAGAAAAGTCTCACTCTAATGTGTTTATAAGCTGTAGTAGATAGAGCTGAACAAGATTTTCTTAATATTGTATTTTGGTCTTGTTTTTATTTGTTTAACTGAATTACATAAGGAGTTATCAGTAGATAATGTAAAAAATTCCTTCTGAACTACTACTCCAGCCTCACCTCCCTCCGTTGGCATTTAAAAACTGGATTTTATACTCCCTTTTGGTAGACCATACCCATCACAGACATAAAGAAAGGATTGAGTTCCTGAAAGTTAATGAGCCTCTACATTGTACCCCATCAAAAATGGTCTTCTAAATATAATTACGAATGTCTTTATGTCTCATAATATCAATAAATGTGAAGAAAACATAAACTATTGTACAGACAAACCCACATTTTTTTAACCACGTTCACCAAATAGCATGCACTGATCATCTAATAAGAAAACATATAAAATATTTACCATGGTGCTCCTCACTGTCATAAGGAAAATGTGGGACTGAAAAAAACAAACAAATTTATGCTTTCATGGTTTCAAAATTACATTTAAAGATCATTTTGGAAAGCATGCATAGACTCATATTCATGACATTACACCCAGAAGGTATATGTGAAGCCGTAAGTTCAATGGCCAGCCACAGGGACATACCATCAGTGGATAACGGTTCAGCGCCACGGAAGTTGTTCATCCCCATGGCAGCTGTAAACCTTCCTGTTGCATACATTCTAAGTTGACCTTTTTTTGATAGACAGTCCTGCCTTCTACCCTAGTGAACCGCTTTTCAAGCAGTTAGAAACATGTTATCAATAATAGTCAGAAATAAACAGAGTGTGCCTCGATGTTTGGATCATGGTTCAAAATGGCAGCTGCATGGATACAAGTGGACGGGGTTACTGTAAAGGAGACACAGATCTTTCCCTGGACATGTCAACCCAGATACGAGAAGGAGACACAGATCTTTCTCTGGACTTGTGTGATCTCACTTACTTGTATAGTTTTCTGATATTTCATCACCATAAATCTTCACCTCACAGAGGGTCAAATAGGCGGCTTTGTCTGGGATGGTGACCGTCACATACCTCCCCACCATCCCACAGATAAACTCTATTTCGTTTCCAAGACCCAAGGATTCAATTGTGGCACATCTTAAAGAAAAATAAGTTTATTTGCACCAATAGTTTGTGTTCTACATAAACTGCAATAGAATAAGCAGAACCTTAAACCTGAGAGATTGAGGTGGTGTGATAAATTATTATTAATGGCTTCACAGTAAAGAAAATATACATAATTAGCATAGCTGCAAGAAGTCCTGATTTTGCCAATGTCCATGTTCATTATTACACTTAATAACTGTAATTATAGTACAAGGCAGTTTACCACGGATGGCTACCAGCAGAGTAAAGGTGCCACGACTACCATAAGTAACATCAAAGAAATGGGTATCCTTGTTAGGAGACTTTGCCTACACATGCAGGTTTCTGAGAGGCAGTGCTATCTTTAATATGGACTGTTCTGAAGACTGGTGTTATAAGTCAATAATGTCTTACCTGGGATTCCTTGTTCCACCTTTCTCTTGAGATAATCCAATTCTTATCTCGGCGCCTTTAATCCTCTCATTGCAGCAGTCACCTCTATTCATAATCTTCACTTTGGTAATATTGTAGGTATTGGTAAGATCCACTCTCCACCAGGGCTCTATGTCTAAGTCTGTGTGGGAACAGTGCCCTGACATATATTTATTGCCCGAGGAACCATCTATGGCGTTCGCAGCCGCGCCAAACTTATCATAGGTGCTGGATTGGGAACTCACTCCTCGGAAAGCAAGATTGATACCTACGAAAAAGACAATATTTAATTAAAGAAACCTAAAACAATTACCTTGCTTATTCTAGTAAGCAATGCCTATGGTTATCTGTTATTTTTCTTATTTTTAAGTATGCAGGCCTGCCACAGCTTATAGCTAGCCTTTAATGTGCAGTCTTGTGTGTTTCGGTGATAGCAGTATTATAAAACTGGTTAAAATAGCTTACTGTTGTAATAGATGAAAAAGTTTGGTAATCGTAATATTATATCTGGAAGAGTGAATTGTTTGTAAACAACGGTGGGTAGTCTAATAATTAATTTTGATGCATGATTTTGGAAAATGGTCTTATCACCATACCAGCCAATGAAAGGCTCTAATCAGAGAGACCACTACAATGGTAATGGTGATAAGACATGACATCAAAATGCATCTGCATATAGAGAGCTCTTCATGGGGTAACCTTATTTATCAAAACAAGAAATCCCATTGGATGAAAACAGCTCCAGTACGTAAGGGGTTCCGTAAATTTGTGTATCATGCATTACTACACAACAAGTGGAAAAAAGGAATACCTAAACATAAGGGGTGAAAGCAGAGACAGGGAACCAATAAATCAAAATAGGCCTGTGATTAATAACTTTGTATTGCTCAAAACGTGTGAGGCATTTGTTTTATTGGTTCCAGGGGTGAGCCTACCCAGTTTTATGATATACTAAGCTACTATTGCAGTTACATATTGCTAGAGTCCAGATGGGTCACCAACTGTTGTACTACATTTCCAATGACCCCCCCTCATCGGATTTAGCCCAGCCAGTATGCTATGCCATACAGGATACATCATGGGACCTGTAGGACCATTTTTTCATGACATACCATGTACGTCATTGGTCCTTAATGTGTTAATAAAACAAACAATATGTGTGCAGATAACAATACTTAAGTAGCTGTTTCAAATTCACAAAATGGCATATCAGACTAAGACTCAAAAAACAGAGGCAACCATGCCACATAATGGAAAACGAAGCCAGGGGGATGATAAACAGAGATGATATTACTGTAAGCAGGCTGCATTTGTCCTTGTCTGTCCCCATTCCCAGCACTGTTGAAATCTGCGTTTGTTTGACCACTTCTTTCCAAGCATTGCAAAATATCTAAATGTTTGCACATTTTATTTGTGAAACATAACACAAAAATCATCAGACTTCTCTGAAATTACAGACGTCTAAGGCAAACAAAACGGTCAAAGTAAACATAAAAATGGTTTAAATGTGAGCTGTCCTCATCCATTTTCAAACACTTGTTATTAGGGAAAAATATACAAAGACCCAAATTCAGGATGAAAGCCGTTCTAATCTTCATTCTGGGGCTTTTCTTAATACAAGGTAAGTCCTTTATTCTTGTATAATACAAATCATTATTTTGACAACATGTGCAGATTTGTGGATCAGTTCTTAAATTCCTACTAATTATTTCCTGGTCAATTGCATAATTTGTGAATAAAGCTCTCCTCTCTTTTATCGGATCTGGTACCTATTATTGATGTTTAGACAAAATATTATTAAATATATTGTATGCCCTACTTTGATATTTTTCTGAATATATGTTTCATCTATGTCGTGGAATTTAACCCATTTATAATTAAATGCAAAATAAGGAACATTATTCCTAATGATGGGTCCCTGAACCCATTCAAGAAATAATTATTTAACAATATGTAAATTATCATCTCAATCATATGTTCCATTTTTCATGTAATGCTTAAAGATACAATCCCACTTGGACAAAACATTACTTTCACTTTTTTGTACATTAAGATGTCCTGTTTTGTTGCTTCACCTAAAGCTTATATCATATAAAAGCCATTCAAAATCATATAAAACAACTCAATTGTATATGTTTTTTTCTGTTTGTTTAGCAACAGCATTGTATTCCTTTCTTACATTTACATTAGTAATATAGTAATCATAGCAATATATTTAGCCTATGTAATACCAAATATTATGTGATATATATATATCTATATGTTGAATGTAATGTTTGGGGCTGTCTTTAATGCAGGACAAAAAGGACAGCTGCCCCAAATCCAGTCATTCCTGGGTGGCCCAATTTGGTGGAAGCCACCACAATTTGTAGTGTCCTGCCAGCTGTCTACAGAGGGGACTGAACTGCCGACCACTAAAAGAGCAGTGCCAGTTGAGGAGATCATGAATCTCCCTCTACCTGGCCAAAAATGAATGTAGGGTGAGGTCTGTTCATACAGACTCGTCCCTCGTGAAACATGCTGGGTATTGATGCCGAGGACTGGGATATGATGTCATATTTCAGCGCTCAGAACCGAAGCAGCATGCAATAAAGCACTGAAACAGAGGTATGTAGGAACAGACCTCATTCCCCCCCACCAAAGGACTGAAGAAAGTTAAGAGAAGGGGAGACAGGTGAGATATAGTAAGAAAATGGAGATATAAAAAGAAAGATATAGGGGAGAGATAATGAGAAGGGAAGAGAAAGGGGAGAGATAGAGAGAAGGGGAGATAATGAGAAGAGAGGAAAAATAAGTATACAAGGTAGTAAGCTAGTGAGAGGGATACGATGGGAAAAAGGGGGAGGGATAACAAAAAAGGGGAGATATAATAAAGAAAGGGAGAAATAAGTAGAAAGGGGAGATTGATAAAAAAGAGGGGGGATGGCGACAAAGAGGAGAGATAAAAAGAAAGAAGAGAGAGAGAAACAGGACAGATCAGATATAGAGAAAGGAGAGAGGTAATGAGAGGAGACAGAGGCGGAGAGATAAGAAGGGGGAAAGATAATGAGATGTTGGAGAAATACGGAGAAATTTGCATGACTTTGAGGCAGACATATGTACTTTTATTTTTAAAATAGGGAGTAGGGGGGCAGCATTTCATCCTTGGACGGAAGGAGCACAAAGTCTTGGCAGCAGCTGCCCCTTGAGCCCGCAACAACACCAGGGTGTCTGTTTCAGGTTACTCGCCTGACCAGCACCATTCATTTACTGTGCAAAGGGCTTTGTATGGTGTTCATTCCCAGTCCTGCGCATGTGGCGTAAGGATGTCATGCTAGGGTCAGAAGGATGGAAGACCTCACTGACTCTCACAATCTTCTCCTAATCTGCAGAGTCTGTGCGGAAAGTACACGTGACTCTTTCATTGAGTGTCTCCAGCCGCATTTATATACAGGGCCCCCCAGCAACATACTTGCCTCTAGAAGTTGAGCAGTAACCCCCCAACAGCAAGCAAACAAGCCTGGTCCATCAATGCTTGCCTAGGGTCCCATAAATATTACAGTCATAGTAATGTTAGAATATTTTTTTTTAGCTGATGCCTTGAAATGCTGGCAAAGTGACTGCACTGAATTAGAAGACTGTACCAGCAGCGAAGTCACCTGTGGCTCAGGGGAAGATTCATGTTTTGTAATAATGACAAGCTACCCTAGAGGTAAGTTTCTTCCTTTAAAATGTTGGTGATACTTAATAACAGAGCAATATCTGGGGAAGACAACATACACACAAATTGATCAAAAATGACACTGTATTTCCAATGTTTTGCATATTAAAGATACATACTTTGCACGCATGATCCCAAAATGAGACAGTTGCCTGTACAGGACCAGGCGGATGGAAATACACAACCCTTGTGGCTACACACTGAAATCTTATTGGAGATGGGGATTGATTAAAAAGTCCCCATCGCAGGCAAACAGAATGGACAAACCATCTTGGATCTATGTATCAGTATCTGCCAAATAGACTGTTATTATGTTAATATTTTTCAAGAAATAATAAGGGAAACTATATTTTTTTCACAGTTGAGATGAGACGTGGATGCATCCCACAGAAGATCTGTGATGGTGTTAAACGCTACTATCATTCAGCTTATTGCTGTACAACTGACCTCTGCAATGAGCCTTACCATCGTTACTAGACGAGACAATAAAACATACAAACGACAACTGCTTGATTGTCTTCTATAAACAAACTGGAAGTGTCAAATATTGCTAAAAACACCTACAAACGTAAGGTACTCTGTGTTAACAAGGAAGCTTTCTACCCCTCTTCAAACGATGACCGCTAGGTAAATATTAAACCTTACGTCTGCAAATGTAGGCAGTACATGAATGGAATTATTCGGAAACAAAAAATAGAATGTTTTACTTATTACGTTTCTAATAAATTTATTATGGATTTTAGGTTACTTTAAAAAAAAAATCAGAACATAAAACATGTAATAAAAAAAGTGTAGTCCTAATAATAGAAAATAACCAGGAACTTGAAGGACCTGAGATAATGAAGCATTAATGAAGAACTGAAAAAAGACGCAAACACATTCCAATCGAATTTATCAATTTAACAAAGTACCACAAAAGCAAACAGCCGCCACCAAATGCCAGTGGAAACCTGTCAAGGAGCTGGATAGTCCGACCGACTGACTTGTGCTCCTTTAGCCTGGGACAATACACTCTCTCCCCGATTTCCCAGTCACTAGCCGAGGCTCAGTGTAGGGCAGGGGCGTCCAACCTGCGGCCCTCCAGCTGCTGCAGGACTACATCTCCCATCCTCCTCAGCCAGCCCCTTAGCTGAAAGAGCATTATGGGAGATGTAGTCCTGCAGCAGCTGGAGGGCCGCAGGTTGGACACCCCTGGTGTCGGGTATACACAAAATGAAGACTGCTTTATTTTTCACACACATGACTGGATATAGCCAGCAGAGCACACATTAACATAAATCAAGATATTGTCATACAAACCGCCCATTTAATCTGCCTCCCAGAGAGTTAGTAAAGGGGTTAACAATACAATGGGGTCCCAACCTCCACTATCTATTACTGGCCGAAATCAGTTCCAAGGTTTGGCCAGGGTAAATGTCTGTAGTGGTGGAACGGGGAGGGGGACGACGACTGACTTATACAACATATTAGTGCACCATGGGGTGGGGGCCTGACATTAAACAATGGTGGTCACTCCGTGGTTGCATATCCTATCTGTCTGCCGGAGATAATCCCCTCGACAAGTGATGAGATGATATACTTCTGGGGGTAGCCACAGAAGTCTATACATACCCAGGGTCCATAGTCGATAGGGAGGAGGCTGACTGTCAGGCCTATCCAGTGGCCCCAGTAATGGAGGGTTCCATCACAAAACGTTAGATTCTACTATTTCTCCACAGCACAGTTATATGTGTGTACTTTTTGGAAAAAAAAATATTTACCCTGTTCTTCTTCTTCTTGTTCATCTGGAATGTCTATATCTTCTTTACTGGCTAAAATTATGAAGAAAAAAAAAATAGTCGATAAAATGGCGTGAATGAAGTACTTACAGAGGATTTGGTGCAAGATGTATGTGTTTAGCAGAGGAATAGAATACAAATGAGTATTTTTGTTAGTAAAACGACAATAATACTTTCTTGCTCTATTTCTCTTATTTCTCCCTAGTAGAGTTCGTAAAAGTTGTAACTGCTATGCATAGCAAACTCTTATAGAGGATATAAGAACCAGAAATGCATTTGACCTTTGCAGGCATTCTTGATAACGCTGATCATTATTATTTTTCATTTTGGAATATGTACACATCATTTAACCCTCACAAACCGCTATTTGGTCATTTTCTTATCATCTCTCATTTTCTTATTAGCTGATCTGCAGAGCACTAGTTTATGCCATCACCATCACCTAGTATATTGACTTTATACAAAGCTCCTATTGAGTTAGTTTACACATCAGTGAAATTTCCACAACATTAGAGAAGTGGCTCAAATATCATTTGTTTATTACTTTTCTATATATTAATCACATGATAAATAGAAGGGGCTGTCTGGTAATTGTCCCTCAAGAAGGAAGCCAAAAAAAATAGTTTATTAGTTACATTAGGAGGACAATTCGGAAAACTTGAGATTACTGTACTGAGTTTTTTTTTTTGAATGGAGGTACATCGGAAGCTTTTGTGCTCTAAGGTGACATGTTTTCCTCACCAAGTAGTCCCTTCAAATATTTTAGACACTTGACTCTGATGACAATTCTCATCAATGTTCATCTGGAGTCTAGTTTACTCCTAGTAACCTTATAATGCTTAACAATCCGAAAATGCTTCACAATCCATAAAATACTCACAATAGTCAAAGTAGTCATCCAAGCGGCCAAAAAAATCTGTAAATGATAAAAGAGCACAATGTCAGCTAGTGGAGAAGATAAAGGATGAAGTTAAAATACAGAGTCCACACCTCCATTGCACATCCTCGATGGGTTGAACTTTAAGAGGCTTTGCTTGGCCGGGATTCACTCTGTAAGATTCTTGCGTACCAGGTGCCCTGTTGTCCACCACTCCTTGTGAATTTGGGACCTATATGCTTTGAAATACTTGTTAACTCCAACCAACTCCCTTCTTATGCCACAATAAGCTCTTCAATCCTGGTGTGGAACCAAATGCTTTCCACAACTATATTCGAGTCAACCTCACTAGAGTAGGGGATCTGTTTCGGAACAATAAATTGAGGACCTTCAAAGATACATTTTCCCTGAAGACATCTGATTTATTTTGCTATATACAACTACGTGCCTTTGTGTCATCTTCTGAGATAGCAGCCTGCGGACCTTTAAAGATCGCTGTCTAGAGGCAAAGTTATCCCAAGATTTGCTCTCCTAAATATACCGCTCAGTTATATCTGGCAGTAGAACGGCCCTTCAATACATCAAAAGGTGGGAGGAGGGCATAGGGGAGTCTCTGGAAGGTGAGAAGTGGATGTACATCTGGGAGACAGAGGTCTCAATGGGCACCTCTCACAAGGAACAAGCCTACAAGATGATGATGCGGTGGTACATCACCCCAACTAAGCTCTACAATGTGGGGTTTTCTGCCTCCCCTGTCTGCTGGAAGGGCTGTGGCTTTCCCAGGTTCTTTTACGATATCTGGTGTTCTTGCCCAATAATTCATATTTTCTAGAATTAGATCAAAACTCTTATTACACAACTTCTACTCAAGCCAATAATATCTAAGCCACAAGACACCAGAAACCAGAAAATACTCTCGTCTCTAGGATTGCACTCATAGCACAAAGATCCTAAGATCCTAACCTGACAACATTTCACTTTAAATAGTTAGAAACCTGATCTCAGAGGTGGTGGATATGGATTGATAATTAAAATATCTGATGGCATCTTTAGGACGCTTGGAGAGTGCATAACTGGCATACAATGTGTTCTCTTAAGATGTCTCACTACTCTGTCAAATTACCTGAACAAATAAGCTGAATTGGAAAAAGAAAATTATATATATATATATATATCAGAATGTAGTAGAAATTAGGAAATGAATGTGTAAAAAAACCCCTATATTTGTATTAACTACAATTCTTTTTCTAAACGTAACATGGTCTTATCCCCATTGCAAGCAATCAGATGGTCCTGCTGATTGGACCAGCACATCTGTTGCTATGGTAATAAGAGCACTTTTAAAACAATACACCAGAATTCCATTTTATAGAGAACTTTTACTGTTCCTTTAAAGAGAATTTAACATATTCCAGATTATCCTCAATTCTAATGCTTGCACAGTAAACAATATATTGAGCAGGTGTTTTTTTTTACTTGAGTATTATTATTACTTATTGTTTTATATAGCGCCATCAAATTCCGTAGCGCTGTACAATGGGTAGACAGGACATAACAAGTAGTATGTAACATAACAAATTGATTAACAGATCTGTGTCCTGTAGGCACACCGCTGGTAAAATAATACAT
>VKOC01000004.1:31822486-31847475 GCA_009364415.1 Spea multiplicata
TTTTCCTCACTTTTATTTGAAAAATCTTTTACTAATCCAAAAAAAGTAAATGAAAAAACCTGCTAAATAGATTCTACTATTTGTTTAGAAATACCTAATGTTTTTATGGGTTTTTTTGGTTGCTTTTTGCTGCAAGTTATTGGGCAATAAGTACAAGTAGCGTTTTGCTATTTCAAAACCATTTTTTTCTCCAAATCTGGTCATTCTGCCCCATTCCGGGTGTCTTTAGAGCTGGCCAATGTAATTTACCCCATCAAACCATATATTTTTGAAAACTAGACACCTCCAGGTATTTAAAATGCTGGCATTTTAACCATTTCCATGCACTAACTCTACTACCACCCTTTGTCAAACTTTGTGGTAGTAATTTATTTTGTGTTTTTTTTATCACTAAAATTGAGTTTCAGGTATGGATTTATAGCTTCTGGTATACGTCACTTTCAAAAAAGACCCCAATATGTGTTCAGCAATATACCCCGAGTACAGTGATTCCCCCCATGCATTGGGTTTGTTGGGTTGTTTGGGAGGTAAAACGCCACATTTAGGAAGTGAGCATTTTTTAACTTGGAACTTTTACATCTGGTCCTACTTCCCCCGTGTCCTAATAGGGTCATTTTTGATACCGGGTAATTCAATTGACCCCATCAAACCATATACTTTTGAAAACTAGGCACCCCAAGGTTTTTCAAACGCTAGTATTTTAACCCTTTCCATGCACTAATTCTACCACCAGCCTTTCCCAAAGATTTTCGGTAGTAATTTATTTTTTTCACACTCTTTTGAAATGGGTGTCCGCCACCATACAGTGTATGGCGGATGTTAACGCCGTGGGGAGGGGCCAGACATGGCCCCTGATGCCGATCTCGGTTTTGCCAATTGCCTCGACATCGAGGCAATACAGCAACACCTTTTAAGAGAAGAAACCGATCGTAGATCACTTTCTAAGCTTGTTTAATGAAATGATGTGCCAGACACGTCATTGGTCGTCACCTGACTGTTCTTGCGTGACGTGCCTTCCCCTTACGTGCCTAAGGGTCCAGACAGGTCCAATTCCACTTCTTTCTACTCCCGGATTCTCCACATGCAGAACAAATAACTTGTATAGGTGGTTGAGTTTCTCCTGAACTATTCAAGGAGTTGCCAAAGCTTTGTTTACTGACCTTGGCAGATGTTTGGAATCGAGTAGACCTTGCCAAGTTTACTGTAGCCCTCAGAGGAAAATGAAAAGAAAATATAAGGTGCAAATTATCGGGTTTCCAGACACCACTGTTTGAGGTTACACCCGGGGGGTTGTGAAAACCCCTTGGAGAGAATGGAAAAGGTAGCCCAATAACAAATACCAAAACAAACTAAATATATGTTCCATGATAGGTGAATGCCACAAAAATGTCTCATCAGCAGGGTGCGCATAAAATGTGTTAATTGGGTGTTGTGCTTTTGACCATACAATTTAACCCGTTCCATACACACACTTGTGAGAGTCCATTTGTAACAATCAGTGACAGTTAAAGACAACGATTACCGTCCCATGCAACCCCACCGACTGAATTTGTTTTCTGTCAGGTAACCTAAATGATCCCATGGTACAAGCATCCCTTGGTGGCAGCGTGCGCATACATGTGTTGATTGGGGTGTTGCACTTTGTCCCATAAGGCAGGACAGCCAGGTAGCAATAACCTCTTCCATACACAGACTTAAAGTACTTACCTGTAGCAGAAGCTGCAGCATCAGAGCTGAAACACACTGCCTCCTCTGCAGTCCGAGCAACTTTTGGCAGGTTCCTATAGCCTTTTATTGTCACTTTAAGCATTCGAATATGTGGTACTATTAATACTTTTGTAGCTTGCTTTTAGCGGACATATATAATTAGAATGAATACCTGATTATCAAGGTTTATTAAAATTCTATATTTCTAACACAGCTGACTAAATATCGGTTAGGATCGGTCTGTCTCGCGTGCATTTGTTAGGAAGGTGAGCCATAAGTCTGAGGTAGTAACTCGGGCTCTTGGCACCTGGGACTCGCTCAGAGGTCCTGTCGTGCAACCCTATCAATATGACCTGGGAATCGAGGGGGGGGGGCACGCAGGGGCACTGTTGCCAGGCAGATTGCGGTACCACAGGCACCTATCCCTCTTGCCCCAAAGATGTCAGTAATGCCGTTTCCACCCCCGCCCCCTACATCCTCCACACCTGCTATACTCCGTACCAGGGCTGCACTCCTCTACTTCTTGGGGGCTTCAAAACAGGTCAAGAATTCTGTGTCCTTGCCCTAAAACTCCATTTTTAATAGAGATATCTGTGCTCAGCCTGGGATATCCATAAAGCGTGGCCCCTTACAAGAATTGCGAAGCCCTTGGCCCCTGGGCACATTACACCAAGGCATTGCTACACCAAGGCTGGCATATCAAGAGCCCTTCCTCAGTCAGGGTCCTCAGACGCTACCGGGTCTTTAACCCCCCTCTTCCAGTACGTGTGGGAAGGAGAGGGGGGCGTGGACAGGGGGACTCAATGACGTCTCCAATCGCGTGCATAACTCAGAAAAAATGGTCACTGGTAAAGAGGCGGGATCACCTCGTTTCGCAACAGCAGAGAGCCTCAGGATTGGCCGGTTCCGAGGGAAGGACTTTCCTCGTAGCCAATAGAGGGACAGAGCCTTTCTACCATCTGGGAAGACATCGGCCGGAAGACCTTTCATTACCAGGTGACATTGCCGTGAGCTCGGGCAGTGCTGAGATCGGACCGGAGGACCATCGTTCAGTTACACCCGTTGGCTGTCATCACCTTTGCGAGTAAGTTTCTCCGGGATGTACGGCAGGGGAAGCACAACTATATACCGTCCTGTGTGAGGTCGCTGAGCAATTCGCATTAATAATAAGACAAGTTATGTGTATTAGTAGTGTGTCTATAAGTGTTCATAATAATAATTATTATTTTATTCTGAACAAGTCAGTATATAACTATATATATATATAGATGTATGTGTGTATATATATATAGTTATATTTATATATATGTGTGTGTGTGTATATATATAGTTATATTATTAATCTGTGTGAGGAACTTTCCATTTTTCTCCCTACTTTTCTTTTTACAGACTTTTAGAAATTATTATATATATATGTTCACAATTTCAACCTGTGTAGAAGGACTAAATATTATTTACATACATTGTAAGGGCAAGTCAGGTGACTTTGCCAATATTACACACTATAATTATTTTCCGGAATAAAAATGTAATCGTTAGTTAAATGTCAGTATGTTGAGTCTTGATCCATTATTATCGTTTCACAAAGTACTGAAATTGTTGATTTGAGTGACTAGTGTTCTGTCACCGAGTCGGTATAACCCCCCCCCATGTCCTCTTAAGGCCTGATGCATTTTGTAATACGCGGTTTTC
This sequence comes from Spea multiplicata, assembly GCA_009364415.1. Taxonomy (NCBI): domain Eukaryota; kingdom Metazoa; phylum Chordata; class Amphibia; order Anura; family Pelobatidae; genus Spea; species Spea multiplicata. The sequence goes on from VKOC01000004.1 coordinate 31,825,886, forward strand.
CTCTCTTTTGTTACAGAGACTCGTTGGATCAGAATGGAGACCATCGTCCGTCGCTGTCCTTTCCTCGCCAGGGTTTCTCAGACCTTTCTGCAGAAAGCTGGCAAGTCGCTGACTACGTACGCACAGAACTGCCCTGTGATGATGAGTTCCAAGCCATTGTCAAGTGCCCCATTGAGCACCTCCGCTGTGCATCGCCAGGAGGTCAAGGAGACGTCTTCCGATGCCAAGAGTAAGGTTTTGATCTGTACTCCATTTTGGAAGTTTCTCTCTACTAATATCGTATGACTATATTTTCCTTCCTGTAATGCTCTGCATAGCCTAAACTGCCCCTACACGTATATCTCTGTTATCATTCTTTGATCATTTAGAATCTATACAGGTAAAAAGCGCGTCGGGCGCGCATTCGGCCTCCTTTCACCCGCTAATGGGACCTTGGAATGGTTTATAGAGAGGAATCTTATAGAGTTTTGTTGAGTAGCCTGCCTGTCTATTACATGATTTTAGGGTTGTTTTTAATTTTAATATTTAATAAAAGTTATCGCCTGGTGTCTTAAGCTCTTAAAGGGACACAGGTTGTTTTTGATCCTCACCTATTGCTACATTAGGGAACCCCTCTTGGAGAGCGTCACGCAACAAAATTGGGAGAGTTAATCCAGAAACGAGTAATGATAATGTTATTTTACGCACAGAGATGAACAAATATATTGTGCAACAATTCACTTTTAGTGATCGTTTCAGTGCATATTCTGTACTAAAGCCTCTCTAAAGATGATCACAGATAAATAAATCATTTTGGGTACCGCTTCAAAGTGATTGTGAAAGTTATAGGGACCTGCTGATGGACCCTGGGATTTCACTGAAAGACCTACTATTAGTATTATTATTATAATTATCTTTTATTTATATAGTGCCAACAGTTTACGCAGCGCTTAATACAATACATATATTCAAGTCTGACAAGACAAGAATTGACAGACTAAGACAAACCGATACATTAGGTGGAGAGAGCCCGGCTCGCAAGCTTACAATCTAGAGGCCTACTAGAGTTCTGGGCCCACAGGCTGGCAATTGCTTTTGGGCATTGAAAGAATAGCTGATATCACGAACAGATAGGAAAATAAGTATCATGATTGCTTGCGATTTATCATCATGGAGCCGTAATAAAAATGACAGGAAATTGTTGTGCTTTCCAGTAACTTTTTTTTTTTTTCTGTTGCCCTTTCGACGTTGAGCCTTGGACCATTCTGTAAATTACTGATAGCTTCTGCCCTCATCCTGTAGGGAATGTTCTCGTTCATTGGCAGGCATGCTTTATCTACGTTGGGACTGCAACTCCCACTATCCACTAGAATCATTGACTTTTAACTTTTGTGTGACAGCTGGGGTGTGAAAATGACCCTGACTTTGTACAATCAATTCTGTGTTTATCTTTGATTTTCAAAACCCAAAGCCTTGAACTTTTCATGTTCTGCTCTGTAAAGTACAGATTAGATCAACCTTGGGTTATTTTGAATTGGATTGAGAACTGTTAACACAGAGATAATACTGTTTTTATAGCCTCTGCTGCAAATTTATTGGGTAGGAGGCTTCTAGCTACAGAACGAGAAACATTTGTAGGTTTTAGGTTTCAATTGGACAAATGTTTGTAGGTTCAAGATAGTAACATAGTAATTTAGGTTGAAAAAATACCTATGTCCTCATCCTTCTAAAAGAATGACCCAAAAGAAGGCAAACCCCCCAATTAATCTATTGTTTGAATTTTGCCCCAAGACATTACCAAGCTAATGTATTGTTTCAGTAAAGCACTCCAACTGCCTACAAATAATTTAATACAATTGTTTATGAGAATCAAGCACAAAAACACTTTTAAATCGTGCCAGATACTCCTAAAGAGATGGGAGAACCCTATAAAGCAAACAATGTTTATAAAATAATATAATTTAATATATAAGTAAAAAAAACCACAATACATAATACAATAAACTGATTACAAAAAGTAAATAGACACAGAATAATGATACACAAAAAAAATCTATATTCAAAAAATTATAATATAATTTATATAGGATAAAAATAATCGTAGAAAAACTGCTAAAAAAGACACTCCTTCCGTAAAAACTAGGAGTAGCAGACAAGTTTCTCACCACTGAGTTGTGGATGGCCAGGCTGGCGTCAAACACAGGACGTGTTTCAAAAAAAAAAAGTTCAGTTATGAAAAAGCCGCCTTTGTGTATCATTATTCTGTGTCTATTATTATTATTATTTATTTTTTTTAATCAGTTTATTATGTTTTGGTTTTTTTTCGTATAATATAAAATTATTTTATTGTTACATTTATTAAACGCTGTCTCTAGACTGCTGGAAGCTGTAGTGTTACCGGAACTAAAAGACGGGTAAAAACACCGTAAATTCCACCAAAGAAGATTTGGTCAAATGTTTTATTTCATAACCAAAGGGAAAAACTGCAAATCTCGTGCAAAGTTTGAAAAGTAAAATTATTGCCACAGCAACCGGTGGAATTGTCCAATCAGCAGGTCCGTTCCATCGGTTACTAAGGTGATAAGACATTGCATGGAATTACTATTACAGATACAACCTATCAAACACGAAACAATGAATCGGGTGCTGGGGACATTGGGAATAAACCGTTAAGGGGGCCGGTATTATGGCGCCCGTATCGTGATGATGTGAAACGTCTCTGTAGCGGTCTGGTGGCTCGCCACGGTTCCAACCTTGCAAGGTCACTTGCGTTTTCTGAGAGGTGAATCAAGTTCCGTAGAGAATAAAGCCCTTGAAACTAGAGAAAAGGTGAGGGCTCGGCTCATTTTACACCCAGTGAGGTGTGGCTGAAAGCAGCCTCTCGGGGCAATTAGTTGCCTTTTAACTCTTCCTCTACCAGGATCCCAACTCTATTGCCCATCCAGTGCTTCATTCCATTCTTATCCAGATAAGACGGAGATTATCTAAGCGGACGAACGGGCTTATCGTTTTTAATAGCTGTGCCAACTCGATTTCTGAACTTTAACCATTAACAAATAAAACCCTTGAGCTCTAATAAAGTAAACAGGGAGACTGCTGAGTCAACGTGACGGAACTTCAGGTCAACCCAGTTTTTTGGCTTGGAATAATTAACAGATTATATTTCTTTAATAAAGTAGAGAAATGTCTGTCTGCAATGAATACATGCTGATCCGCCTCGTCTCTGATCTATTCTAATGAAAGTTTAGACGGGTGAGATAATATAACAGATGTGTTGCAGAGGGAGAAGTACAATTGGGGAGGAAATTGGGATTTTAAAACCTAGTTATGGACTGTGGTGACTGCCGTTAACGACATTATGATACCGCAGCTCAAACCATCTTCAGTTATAAGGAACATATTGCAAGCTGTGTATTGGAGCAACGTCAATGTTGTAATACAGAGTAACGACTGGTTACTTGTGTTTAAAAAAAAAAATATATATAATTTGGGAAATGTGGCTTTCCTCATGCCCTTGTTTGCAAAATCGTTTAAACTACGCCTTCCCTTGTTTATTGTGACATTTATACATGTAATTTTGTCTGTAGTCACTATACAGGATGTGTGCGTTTTTGTATAAACATAGATATCATACTATCCTACTCATATTTAAATATCGAAGAGGCCTCCCTTTTGGGACAGAATATTTGTTTTTGCTAAAACCGCAACAGCTTTTGATTTTATAAATCCGGCGCTGTATACGCAGACGTCCGCGGCTCCTATAAACGCACCGCTTTGGGCCTTGGTTGCTTTCACTAAACATGGCGTGCTGACAAAAGAAACAAATTATTCTTTCAGAGCTGCCTAATGCCAACATCCAGCCGCCAGCAGATCACGCGGGACCCGTGAGCGCCCAGGCCGCGTCTAAGTGCCCTTTTCTAGCAGCCGAGATGGGCCACGAAAAAAGCAGCGTCTTCCGGAAGGCCAGCCTTGCGTTACAAGAGGATGTGCGTGAAATGCAGACCATGAGGAAAGGTATGTTGTGTACTGTAAATAATACGTTGGTTGGAGATTTTTAAATGAAATCCACATGTTGGTGGAGCTGCTGGTCATGCAAAACTTTAATCGGTGGAGCGTAAGTTTTATTCTGGTCAGCATTTTGCAAAACCGTTCAGCTGTGCTGTTTGATAAAGGTCTTCCACCTAGACAACTCATCACTCAAGTCTCACTCCATTCATGGTTTTTAAATGTATAGGAGCAACATAAACCCTACGGCAACCACCTCTTGGGGTCCAATGTGTTGGCTCCACTAAAGGGCGAGTTGGCTGGAGAGCTTGCCGGAGAGTTATGTTCTTAATTTACAATGCATTATGAAGGGCCAAAACTGATGCGTTTATCCAGCAAGAAGGACTGAGCTGGTCAGTGGGTGAGGTACACTGAGGAAATCTTATAATCCGGCCCTTCACAATCCAAAGTGAAGTCAACAAGTTGAACCAAAACTCTCCTGCAAACTCCTCTCCCTTTAGTGAATAAACCTTTGAGTCACATGAAATAATATAGCTCAACAAAGGTGATGGCTAAGCATTTTCTTAGTAGACTTTGAGCATTTTAAGTCATCAGTGGTAAGTTCAACAGAGTAAGTGGAAGATCTCATTTACTTGACTCCGCGTCACATATACCCGGCATCTGCTTCCGAATTCGTTGCTACGTGTCTTTATCCTAAGGCCTGTATTTTACAGTCTTAAGGTCTTTATGTCCTTTAGAGGAGGTGGTAAAAAAACACGATCGCTTCAAGGTAAAGACACGACTAATGTGATGAGGCAGATTACAGGCTTTCTTGTGATAATATTTTAAGAACCCAAATTATATTTTAGTCTAAGGAGGATACAGTCTATTGTGTGTTACAACATGTTACACATATGCGAGGTTGAATCACTCCTTTGTTACAAGGAAATTGTGACATAGTTTGTCAAGAAATTAACATTGCATCGGTGCTTCCTATTTACAGGCCAATAAAATGCATTAAACTTTTTTTAAAAAAAAAAAAACAACTTATTTTTGAATTTTATTGTGAGGATATGGGGGAAATCTCTAGGTGTTTAGTGTCTTGTGGTTATATCGGTTTGTTTTTACTAGCTGTAGAAATAGATCATGAGATCCCTGGATTTTATATAGGTGATATTTAGTTGTACAAACGGCGTCCTTTAAAAGTGTTTGTTTGTTTTTGCTTGTTCCTTAGATTTCGGTGATCAGGCACAAGAGTCTGGAGCAGGGACGGCCAACGTGCATAAGAAGATGAACGTGCTGGAGAAATTCCAAGAGAAGGTGCTTAGCCAGAAACCAGAGCTGGTCTCCCACCTTCTTCAGGATAACATGCCCAAATGTAAATATTACATATCTTATATTCTGTCTCTCTGTCTACTAAAGGGCGTTTACGCCTCGTGCGTTCCATTACTGCTTCACTAATTAATTAATGTCAATGAAACCTGACTGTAATTAGATGGAAGTCTGTAATTAAATATTCCAGATTTTCCTATCTTACTGGGTCATCCTTCCTTTTTGACTTTGCTTGCTTGTACCTAATTAAGCTGCCCTACTGGTGTGGAAGCTTGCATGTCTTGAGTGCTTCTCATCTTACATGTCTTCGGTGCTTCTAGAGGAAAAAAAGAAAAAGGGTCGTGTTCTTAGGGTATCTCCATAAACTTTCACTCTTCAACTTCCAACTAACCGTCTTGTCGCTTTTAGTTATCTTTAGCGACATTAAAAACTTAAGGGGACTCTTGCTTTTTTGATTCCTAATACTTATTTCCCCCCCTCGTATTCCAGCTGTACGCACGTTCCAGTACGACAAGTTCTTCGAGAAGAAAATCGAAGAGAAAAAAAGTGACCATACATACAGGGTCTTCAAAACTGTGAATCGACGCGCGCAGGTCTTTCCGATGGCCGACGACTATTCTGACACTTTGACGAGTAAGAAAACCGTCTCCGTCTGGTGTTCCAACGACTACCTAGGAATGAGCCGGCACCCTAAAGTTGTCGAAGCTGTTATGTAAGTGTTTCATGGTCTGTTACACTGTAACTTCTTGCGGTTGTGATTATTTTATATATATATAATCTGTTTGTCTAGGGCAACAAAGCAGACGTGAACTTTGTTACTTAGCTAAATGTTTTATTCGCTAAGCAGGACAGCGCCAAATATTCCATTTACATTGTTTAGTGGCTACCAGTTCCAGAGGCTTAGTGCGATCTTTTGCATTCTCGTGATGAACGGTGTTAACATTGTGTATGAGTCAACGTGACATAACAGCAGCATTATTTTCTGACCTAAATGTAGTCCTTTCCGTCCACGTGAGTAATGGAATAGGTGGCCAGTTCTACAAAGTATGGCCTTTCACTATGAGATTTGCTTTGTAATCTCGGTCACTGTTTTGCCGGTGTTCTCTCAATGCCCTCTCGTGTTTCAACTCGTTTGAAACACTATGTGGCTTCCTATTAAAACCAGTTCTAAGTAAATCAGAATGAGAAGGGGTGCAGGTTTAGCCCCTACAGACTTGCGTACAGGAACAACTAGTGTGATGGAGGAACCCAAGCAGTAATTTTTCCCTTTTGTTTTAATTTATATTGTCTGAAAGACGTGTGTTGAAAATATAATTGCAAATATAAATGTTTTTTGTGTAGGGAAACACTAAAGAACCATGGAGCAGGAGCTGGTGGAACCAGGAACATCTCCGGGACAAGTAAATTTCATGTGGATCTAGAACGCGAATTGGCCGATCTTCACGGGAAAGATGCAGCCTTGTTGTTTTCTTCATGCTTTGTGGCAAACGATTCCACGCTTTTCACTCTGGCCAAAATGTTACCAGGTAATAAAACAAAGACCTCTTGATATCGTGTACGTGGCACAAGACAAAATGAATCATAATTATCGGGTCAGTTAAGGACTGGGTTGTTAGATCCAACAAGAAACTGTCTTGAATGTGTTTCAGAAATATTTCTAGGCAGTTTAACATATGTTACATTGGCTTTAATAGTAAACTTCACAAGGTGTGTCTCTTGTTGCATATGGGGCCAATCTTATGTAAATACTCAGTATTGGTAAATTTACTTGCGGAACAAGGAAGAAAGAAAATTACAGTGAAGTTCCCTGTTGTGTTCTGCTATTTTTAGTTATTTAATTTAGTTTAATTTTCCTTATTTGTCAACTGCGGTGCTTTCCATTTTATTCTCTACCTACATTGAAAACAATGGGTTTTGAGCCCGTACATGTACAGGCTTTGTCATTAAAGGGTTAAATATAATTTATACCTGGGATGAAGATATATGGAAATAATTCATAGTAAGTCTGCTTTATATAAAGTGTTCTCTAAAGCTTTATTTGGCTCCATTTGTATAGAGCAACATTTTTTGTAATAAATGAGCATTTTTTTTAATCATCATCATCATCATTGTCTTCTTGACCTACTAAATGCAGGATGTGAGATATACTCTGATGCTGGGAACCATGCCTCAATGATTCAAGGGATCCGCAACAGCAAGGTGCCCAAATATGTCTTTCGTCACAACGATGTGGGCCATCTCCGTGACCTTCTGAAGAACTCTAATCCGTCCACCCCCAAGATTGTGGCCTTTGAAACAGTCCATTCCATGGATGGTAGGTGCTTTTTCTTAAGCAAGAAGAAGGAAAAGAAAATACAATAATATCTGTTACAAAGATTTATAGATTAAGTTCAGATAAGCAAGAACATGTTGGTTTCTTGCAAGTACCCTTAGTAACATTAATTAACATTCATTACATGAAGTATTAAAAGACTCAGTAGTTCAAAGCTCCATGATTTAAGGGGCTAAAAAAACCCAAAAAAAACCAAACCTCAGTAAATTTCATGGAATCCAAAATTCTGAAAAGATTTTGTGTTAGTGAGGGAGATACTTCTATTGTTGTAAACACTCACCTTGCAATCTTTATTTGATTACTTGAGTATATTGCTTCATTGCGCAATAAAAACATCTGCACTGTTACCTTTTACAGGTGCCGTCTGTCCTCTGGAGGAAATGTGCGACGTGGCCCACGAATACGGAGCGATTACATTTGTTGATGAAGTTCACGCTGTCGGATTATATGGTGCAAGAGGGGGCGGCATAGGAGATCGAGATGGTGTCATGAATAAAATGGACATCGTTTCAGGAACTCTAGGTATGAGCAAACCTTAACCTATTCTATTAAAACTGCGTGACTTGTTCAGTATATATGTACTTTTTTGGGGCTTGTTGAAGGAGGTGCTCTGCTGAGAATTCCATCCATAGATAATGATGATTGCATTCAATGTATGTTAGCAGGAGAGCGTTTAATCCAATTACAGAATCTCATTTCCTCTGCATATGTGAAAGAATGAAGTTTGAACGTGTCATACACATTTTAGTGCTGTCCATCTTTTTACCTTGGCACAGTGGTGTCATACTCCATCCCTTGAGGGCCACATACACACAAGGCTTTCAGAATGATCTTTAGCACATTGCTGCATGTATTAATGCACACATTAACCGTTTCGGAGTATACTAAAGTTTCTTTCTGCTTTTACCAGGGAAGGCATTTGGCTGCGTTGGGGGTTACGTTGCAAGCACCAATGGTTTGATAGACACTGTGCGATCCTATGCCGCGGGCTTCATCTTCACCACGTCCTTACCGCCCATGCTTCTTTCTGGTGCCATTGCATCTGTGAAGACCTTGAAGAGCGAAGAAGGTCAGGCTCTCCGTCGGCAGCACCAGCGGAACGTTAAACTGCTGAGACAGATGCTTATGGATGCTGGTCTCCCGGTGGTGCACTGTCCAAGCCACATAATCCCAATCAGAGTAAGTTTGTTTTCTCAAGATCCTTACGTAAAAAGTTCCGCTTTAGATCTGTCAATAACAATGCAAAATCGGTCATTCCATCCAGTGCCCAATTCAGGTGTTTAGATCAATGTAAGAAATGTAATAGTTGGTCAGTGTGTAGAATTCTAGCACAAATACCCACTTTTTATGACAGCTGGTGTTGACCCTCCAATTATGTAGATCATTTTGTTGCATGATATTTTAGCCTTCACACAAATTCTCCAATATCCAAGTAGTGGGGGGTTTGTAATGTTTAGCTTTTTCTTCTAGGTTGCAGATGCTGCCAAAAATACCGAAATCTGCGATAAATTGATGAGCAAATATGATATATATGTTCAAGCCATTAACTATCCCACTGTTCCACGTGGAGAAGAACTTTTAAGGATTGCACCCACCCCTCACCACAACCCTCAAATGATGGCGTATTTCCTGGGTAAGATTTCCTTCCCCTCCGAGCATTAAAACTGACTTTTAGTTTGATTCTGACGCCATTTTCAGTAAATCAGACACATAGACCTAGGGGGACTGGCAGTTGTCAATTTTTGGTAATGCCCCAAATGTAGAAAAAATGCCGTTTTCTTGCAGGGGTGTTTTTTTTTTTTTTTGGAGTCCATCAACATCTAGAAGTTTACACTATTTATTTACCCTTAAACCTGTACTGTGTTGTGTAGTTACAAGGTACTCTACTGACTGTCCAGTCTGTGGTTGAAACTCCTTGACATCACTATATATTCTGATGGTCCAACCCTGCTGAGCACCTGCTGCAAGAAGAACTTGGCTGGCCCTGTACGATCTATACTTAAATCCGCAAGGTTTCTCCAAGTTCTATTACCCTTTGAACTATACATTATGTGAGGCCAGCTCTGCCCTTCTTGCTGGAGAAACCTGCCCGTGTTGGTCCTTCATAATAAATAGTGCACCAAGGGAGCTGAAACCACAGCGCTCTCTGTTGTGTTTACACCTGATTGTGTAAGCATGATAACAGATCTGGCTTCCTCATTCCTAAACTGTCAGCGAATGAACCACAATTGCTTTTTTGGAATCGTCTATTTCTCCAGAATACTTCCTGTCCCTAAACGCCCCATGATAGCAATCAAGGTCTGATAACAGCCCTTCAACTCGCGTATGTTGATGTACTGGTTTTGTTCACTATACTAACTTTTTAAAACATCTCTCTTCATGCAGAGAAGCTTCTGATCACCTGGAAGGAGGTCGGCTTGGAATTAAAACCTCATTCTACCGCAGAATGTAACTTCTGCAGACAGCCGCTGCACTTTGAGGTTATGAGCGAAAGGGAGAAATCCTATTTCTCGGGTTTAAGTAAAGTGGTATCTGCCCGCGCCTGACGATACCTAGATCTTAATTAGTGAAAAAAAAAAAAGAATGTATTCACACATTTATATAGTACACAAGCAGATGGGCTACGTAATTTCACTTTACACTTTCTGTGGAGATATTATTATTATTATCGTATCTTTCAATCTAAATGTTGTATTAGAAAACCACTATTTGTCAATAAACCCGGTCGCTCAAATCTTATGGTTGTGACGTATTCTTTTAAATAAACATTTCACAAATGAAGCATTGGTTTAAAAAAGGAAACGGCCCCCAATGAGGTGTTTTAGGGGTGTTGTGCGGTGTATAAATAAATACTATGTTCTCCGTGTCATCCATATTATGCCCCCAACATAATACTTTGATATGCAAATGGTCATCTACGCTGTTACTTCATTGAACAGTTCTGACATGCACCCACGATCCTGCCATGCTACTAGTCTGGTGGTCCCGTGTCGTAGAATATGAACATAGAATAAGTCCCAAACCAAAGATTTCCTGACGATTCACGGCATGAGATGTACTCTTAAAGTGCATGTTCAGTCAACCTGTATGTATTTCAAACAGCTCATTTTATTAAACATGTGTGTTACATGCAGCGCTTTGCAAATTGTAGGGAGGTTATAAAACCGAAAGGTAATTCCAAACATATTGAAAGCATTTTAATCCTTCAGATGTTCTTCACACTAATCCCAGCCGCAGTATATGATTGCATGGTTCCCACACCCTGTTCCCATGGAATATAATACATGAGATTTCTGTACGATTGTACAGATCATGAGTAAATTATTAGGGTTACAAGGTTTGCTGCTAACCGTATTAATATTCTACATATTAGAATTCTACATATGCATAAATCTTTCGCTAAATCTATTAATTGCATATGGAAACCATATCGCAGGCTGAATTTTAGACAAAAATTGGAATTTATTTTTTTCTGATTTTGTAGGTAGGATGAATGGGGCAAACTGCCACCTACTGGCCAAAAGTGATATAGACTGCTGAAATACTGCGGGCAACTGAAGGAGACTCCTAGAAGGCCTTGAGAGTTTATTAAACATATTGTTCTAAAATTCTGCTGGACAAACTCACCCAAAGTTAAGGGAATCATAGGGTTGTATCCGCGTTAAACATGTTGTCTGTTACCACAATACATTTGAAGGGCCTAGCCCAGTGGGCTTTTTCTGTAAGAAGTTGTCGGCTACCAGTCCAGGCTTTTGTGTCAAAGAGCATTGCTAGGGTTTTACCGAGGCTTTATATGTAAATTTGTTAGAATAATGTGTTTAGTTTTACAAAATTCAATGTGTGAACACATTTTCTGCTGTTTATTTACACATTATTGTGACTTTTAGGGACGTATTATCACTGTGATACTCTCATACCCTGTTTTGAGAGCTTTGGGTTGTAAAGAGGGACTTCTCTGGAGCAGTCATGGTTGGGAGGTATGAAATTGCTAAATAAAAATATATATCATCAAATCTTTTGTCTTCTGTTCACTGATGGCCATTAATATGAAATTAGAAAAAGTATAGTGAAAAACAGACATTACTGTAGTTCCAAATCCATGAAAATGATGGATAACATAAGCTGGAAAGCTTATGTCAGCTGTACTCTAGCTGCCCAACTCAAAGATGGCCTCTCCCTAGATGTGGCGTTGCCAGTGTCCGGTTCAAAGACGGCTCCTGTCGCGTCATGACTGCGCGACCATGCGCCTTGCCCGAATCAAAGATGTCGCTCAGTGTATCACTACCGGGGCTGACCTGGTAAAGTCACCGGCTTCACACGCCCAGTAGGCGGCTCCACAGTGCTCATTCACCTCCTTCCCCTTACAGTCCAGCTGATACCGTGCGAAGACGGGCAGATAATGGCCAGCCAGGAGGACCCCGTGCAGAGGGAGATCCATCAGGACTGGGCCAACCGGGAGTACATCGAGGTGATCACCAGCAGCATTAAGAAGATCGCCGATTTCCTCAACTCCTTCGGTGAGGATGGCGTGAAATCAGGGTGGGAGGGGCCGGGGTGATAGCAGTGTAAATAGCAGGATGTGGGGCCTATAGGGTGTGCAGTCACAGAGGAAGCAGGAACCGTGTTATGGCTTTAAAATGATACATTGTAACCTTACTGAGGGAATGGCAGCCGCTCTATAGGACTGTAGGACAGCCAATAGGTTTGCATTTTGTCCACAGATCAATAACTGTGTATGTGTTACAAATAAAACTGATTGAAACGAGCACAAGAGCTGACACTCACTGGCTGGCTGGCGACAGTAAATGCGCTGCCCAAACCGCCAGTGACTGCTAAGCAGGTATTTAGTGTTTTCGCGGAATTAGTCGCCTCCATCGTGTTTTAGACCTGCCGTTTAGTGATTTAGGACAATTTTGCGTACTGAGAATGTGAATATATGCGACGTGTCGCCATGCTCTTTGGGGCTTATTTACTAAAGGGAGAGTTGGGTTTCAGCTCTGTGATGTCCCTATACGTTATGAAGGACCACCCCCAGTGAGCTGCTGCTGTGGGAAGAGCTGCGACGGCCCTGTATAATGTATAGGTAAATCATGGAATTATACTTTATACAGGGCCAGCTCAGCCCTTCACACCGAAGAAACCTGCCCGCTACGGCCCTTCTTAATGAATAGTGAAGGAGATGAAACCACAACTCTCCCTTTAACAAATAAATCCTTTTTTCATCCTCCAAAACATCAGATATCCATAAAGCACAAATGCTTATGTCATAGATACCCGTTTTATTCGAATAATCAGCTTCCTAGGCACCTAATCATTCTGCTAACATACAGCGTCGCTTCTTACTGTATGCTGCAGGTTATCAAACAGTTCCGGTCAAAGGTTTGGGGTCACTTAGCTGTTTTTGTGGAAAACAAGAAAACATTTCAAGCTGCAACATAATTACAAAGATATTCCATTAAAATCGGCCGTTTCCAGCTACAATAGTCATTTACAATATTAATCCCGGCCATTAAGCCCTGGTATTTTTAACCCATCCTTAAAACCTTCATGCCGTTCCATGAGCGTACCCTCACGCCGGAGGTCGTCACCGGGAATCGCCGTTCATGATCCCCCACGCCGGAAGTCTTGCGCGATCACGCGCGTGACTTCCATTAGGACAGGAAAAATGAAAAAAGGAGAATCATGGTTAAGGAAAAATGCTAAAAAAGTCTAAGAATCTTGGGCACAGAACACCCTCAGTAAAGAAAATGTTAATGGCCAAAATTAGTGTTTTTTTAATTATTATTATTATACAGGAAATGTCTACGTGACCCCGAACTTTTGAACTGTAGTGAATATCGCGGTGAATAAATATTTCACATGCCGAGTCCCATCAGAGCTCGATTTAAATAGTAGTTATTTTCAGCACTGAATTGAAGGGACAGCAGCAACCGCAAATACAATAATATTATTTATTGGGTAACTTCATTTATAGCTGTGTCCAGGCCCGGACTGGCCATCGGGCACACCGGGCATTTGCCCGGTGGGCCGGGCCGCAGCAGGGCCAGATTGACGTAGGGGCTGATGGAGTTATACGTTAGGCCGGCCCTGGTGGAGCCTTCCCGGCCCCTTAGAGCGGCGGACCCGGTCGCAGTTGCGGCGGGCTTAATGGGCTCTGCATTAATGAGGCCGCATAGGCCCTGTCAGTCCGGTCCTGACTGGGCCTATTTTAAAGTGGGGGCCTGGAGCTGCAGCTCCATCAGCCCTTAAATTAATCCGACCATGCCGTGGGCCCGGTCCCAGTTGCTGCTTGCTCTGGCAACAAGGTAAGTAGGGTGAGGGAGGGGGGTGCATTGAGAAAGGGGGAGAGAGGATAGATAGTGAGAGGGGGGTACATATTGCGAAGTGGGGAAGGGGGTACATAGTGAAAGGGGGAACATATAGTGTGGAGAAGGGGCAGATAAGATGGGGAGAGGGGGTAGTGTGAATGCGTATGAGAATGAATGAATAAATGTGTGGATGAATTCGTGTGAATGCATATGACAATGATTCATGTGAGGATGAAATGCTTGAATGATTTGTGAGACTGCATTAATGAATGTGTTAATGATTTGTGTGAATGAATGTAAAGATGGTACATGAAGGGTGGGCTTTAACAATAAATAAATAAAAATGGGCTGCTCAGGCTTAAATGCCCGGGCCTATTTTTTTGTCCCCAGTCCCAGCCCCTGCCTGTGATATACTCTGCTCTAGCGCTGGCTCTAGCAGCGCTGCAGACCCCCATACACTTCATGGATATCGCTTCCATTGATTTCCGCTTTCCTGGCACTAACTGGCTGCTTCAAACCGCCCCCCCCCCCACCAAATATACTTCATATTAATCAACTGCAGCACTGGCCTGGCGAACATTCTTGGAGGGGGTTGTCCAACAAGACTCGCCCCATGCGGTAAGTGCTCCCATTTTTTTCAATGGGAGAGCTTTCCTGGCACTGATTGGCTGCCGATCAGGGCACAAAACGCCGGACCATGGAGGTGGCATTCTGTTGTAGCTCTGCTGCTGCAGCTTTTCCCTAAGGTATTTTCCTTCTTTTTTTTTGTGCTGGTTAAGTGAATGCAGATCACTACTTTCATATCTATATTCCTTGCTCAGGGGGCTGCCTGGGACACTGGAGGGTCTGCTTATTACAATGCATTTTAAATCTATACTTCCCTAAAATGTTCCCATCCCTTCTGAGTCGTAAGCACTGTCTGAAAATGTTACATGTGTGTACTGTACTTCCTTTAAGATATGTCCTGTCGTTCACGGTTGGCAACCTTAAATGAAAAGCTGACAGCCTTGGAAAGACGAATCGAGTACATAGAAGCAAGGGTATGTCATGGATTTTTATATCTTTTTTTTTATATTAAATATATTTTCTGTTAAACTGTAGTTTAATGCTTTTGGATGATCGGACTGGTAGTCTTCATAAGACTACACATCTGGAAGCTTCATCTAACTGTTGCTGATTGATGTTATGTTCCAGTCTGGTGTATCTACTCCCACAAGCGACTCCTATTTCCCCATCTTCCAATCCAGGGACCAGGAACCTGTGTAATTTTATAACGCTTGAGCTGGTCTCAAGCCAATTTTATTGATCATAATAAGTCATATGCTGATGTTTAACTTTGATACACTATCCCTGTGCCATGTAGTCTTTTCTGCTCTTCTTCCATATGTTCGCCCGAGTCTTATAAGGACTACCAGTCCTATCATCCAATAGCATTGTGGATATCTTCTCTTTTCAACTACACTAAATCTAATAAACAATTGCTTTAACCTATACATATATTTGAACCTCTGTCCTCTCATCTTATTCCTCACATGATAATTGCATGTTTTTTTGACATTTATTTTGTTTTTTAACACAGCTCCTTTTTCTACTTTGCTGCATGATTTGAAGTTTCGTATTTTTAGACCGCACCTTTTTTACTTAAGCGATTCCGTATTTCATTGGCGTTTCATTATTTCATAATGAATTCTGCATCTCAATGTCTTTATTAATGGTCTAGGATAACGCTCATTGAATAATCACATTAAATTACCCGTATAAATTGCTAATTTTTTAAAAAAAAATAGGGATTATAAATAAGGGATATTATCATGTAAATAGAACTGAAACTAATGAAATTCTATGTTTTGAACTTATCTTGAGTTTGTTCTTGATATAGAAAAGGTATGGATGCACCATACGGTTTGAAGTCCCTGGTTTATCTTGGGTTTTTTGTTTTGTTTTTCTTTTGAAGACCAGGCAAGCACTTCATAGACTATGTCACTGTATCTGCTAGGCTATGTCCAATAGAATTGAGTCATTTATTTCATAATCTAGCCTTCCGGGAAGAGACGGTTGTCTTTTCGCTGAAGTTAACTCAAACCAAACCACCTCGAACAACAGTGTTGAGTCAAAGAAGTTGAGAAGGACATTGTGGTTCTTCTGTCAATTTGAAATGAACTACTGTCTCATGCAAGTGTGTCATCCAGTCTGGCCATGCTTTTGGATTTGATGGAGTTTTGGGTCACCTTGTGTTTTCCTGGGAAGTTGAGTTGTAGTTTGCAAGTTGACTCGCACTTGACTATCTGAATTTGCAGGTTTCTTTGCTCCATCACAGCTTTACTTGGGTCACTTCTGAACATCTCACACTTGTTTAAGTTGACATTCCTGAAGTAGGTTATTCTGGTTCAAGTGTCACAGGCTTACCTCACAAACCCTCGTTCACTCAACATTTAGCAAGTGTAATCCCAGAGCATGAGCACATGGAGATACCTAAACCGCCTGAGAGCTGTCACAGGGCAGCGGCCAGTTGAGAATCCAAACAGAGCCCCCTTAGAAGCTCCAGTTTGCCTCCCTGATCTCCAAAATCAGATTAAACTGCTCCGTCAAGCTGAGGATCAGTAACCACTGACTAAAATTATACCGTGCAATTTCATTCAAAAGCCCTAAGTACTGTATTATTTATAACAGGAAGAACTTGCGCCTCCCACCTCTTAATATTTACCAAACATAAGAATGCTGCTTTCAAATATTGTTTGCTTTTAACAGTTGATGTCACAGTTGGGTGCATTCTCTAATCAAAGAAGACTTGACTGTTTCAGCTCCTGTTATCGCTGTGTATTATACAGAGACAACCGGAGAAGCCCAGCTAGTTTGGTCTTTTTAACACCGTGACATCAGAATAGGGAACATAATTATTTACTGTTTGGCCCACGGATGATACAAGGAAACAAGACATAAAAGAACAGACGTTAGACATTGGTGTCAGCCGTGTGAATCACTTTCGAAAGGCGTCCTTTACTTTTACTATATTGCAATTCAATATTTGCATAATAATTTCCCTTTTAAAGTATGAAAATGACTAGGCCTGGGCAGATACCTGTATGACTTTTCTGAGGATATAATCTTCTTTGCATGTACAAATAGTTGTTGGTGTTTCACAGAACTGCCCTGAGACTCTTACATTCTTTTCCTCTTTATTTTATGCTTTCCCTCTGGAATGGTGACTTGCAGAATAATTGTTGTGCTGCATGAGTGTAATATGCATGATGTCATATTAGATCTGCTATAAAGACATGTTGCCAGCTACGGCCTGAGTCCTTTCAAGTTGTATTATAAGTGTTGTAAACCGTAGGGTTTGTCCATTAAACCTTGATTGTACGCTAACACGTTGTGATCTAGCCTTCATTTATCCTATGAATGTAGTGCCTGTCCAAACTCTCTTCTTATGGTTTACGTTTTCATCTTCATCTTTAACCCCTTAATGACAAAGCCCGTACATGTACAGGCTCAAAATGCAGTTTTCAATGGTGTTTAGGGACCGTTTAGAATTGTCCTTAAGGGGTTAAAGTACCTATGTGACATAGCCTGACTTTAGACGGTAAATAATGCGACCTATACATCACGCTGGTCACTTAGGTGTGTGTGAGCCGACACATGGGGTCTGGTGGGACGCAGACATGGGCAGTGTGACCAGCATGGTCCTCGTACCATAGTTCAGTAAGGTCTTTGGAAAATGAGGGTTACCTTTTCACTATTTCTACTGACAAAGTATCACTTTATGAAGAAGGAAATGAATAAGGTAATGATTTCTATTCAGTGGGGTCTATTGACTAAAGGAAACATTGGTAGGGGATCTTGTAAGAGAGACATGGTTCCAACTTCTTGAGTTCACTATTCATTATGGACGCCAAGCCCCAGTGAGCTTCTGCTGCAGGAAGAGCTTGGCTGGCCCTGGGCAATACATAGTTAATGTCTCTCCTCACCTATTGAATTATCTTTTATACAGAGTCAGCCCAACCCTTGCTGGAGAAACCTGCTCTCCCTTTGGTGAATAGACCCCGTTTGCCATTAATTTCTGCATTCTGTGTATTACCGGTATAAAAGAAATATAGACCCCAGCTTTTCAGGGACAGCGGCTCTCTGTTCTGTTCTACAGTCTTGCATATCTTTTGATTCCGATCCTACGCCTGTGCATCATAGGATGGCGGATAACTACGGTTGTGTATTTTCACATTACATTGGTTTTTTGAATATTGTATGGTTTCCCTCTTAGGTGTTTGGTACATCACTTTAGCTTTTTTTCAATGATCAGTGAAGGAAACACAATTTGCTCCTCTGGCTTGCGTTCAAGTAAAAACGTCATTGGGAAATACCGCTTGTTCGCTTACCTGGTGGCTGCCGAGTCACATTTATCAGCTGTTGGTACTTCAGCAAAGACTCTTTATAAGCAGCAGCCCTTGGTATTGAACCCAGTGATCCACCCTTGCCTTTGGAACGCTAGCCTGGTAGACATGGAGACTAAACAAGACGCGTCCTAGGTGCCCATCAAATACCACGGAGTGGTACATTAAACCGGGGAGAACTTGCAGAACTGTTCCTTTAATGATAACCCCCCCTTTAACAATCATATACAGTTCATTAACTATATGCTACA
This sequence comes from Spea multiplicata, assembly GCA_009364415.1. NCBI lineage: Eukaryota > Metazoa > Chordata > Amphibia > Anura > Pelobatidae > Spea > Spea multiplicata. Next base: position 31,844,457 of record VKOC01000004.1, read on the forward strand.
CATTTCTTATACAAACCGTGTACATCATCATGGTTGTGCAATACAGATTGCGGGGCTTTCAAAAAGTTGGATATGTCACTTTCACATTGACAAGAGTTTGTGATAATTAAACTTATCATCCGGATTATATTACCGCAAAATAAAATGACTTGTTTCCCATCTTATTAACACATGATAGGAATATGCACACTATAGGAATGCCCACCGTATGACTTGCATCTCTCCGGGCACACACGGTGTTCAATTTACAATTTAAAATTCAGTTGTTTTTGTTTTTTTAAATGTCCCATCCCACGATAACGTATAGAAAATAGCGATATGTTTTCATCTAGATTGTTTTATCTGGTTGTCCATTGGGGTTCTGCATGTGCATGCGCCACGCTGCTACTGACTGTCCATTGTCTTGTTTCATTTGTCAGATTCTTTCCAAAATATAAAAAGCACCCCTCGTTTGACTTGTGTATATATATATATAAAAAAATTTAAAAAAAGCATCGGTGTGTGTGTTTGAGTTTAGTTGCATCAATATAGGGTCCTAGCATACTTTCACATTAAACATACTGTATGACGAATGTTCCTTGTTTGTCTTTTCTTTATGTCCCTAAAAAAAACCCCAAACATAACCAGAATTTTGTTTTTCTGTTTCAGGTCACCAAAGGTGAAACTCTCACATAGACCTTAAGACGATGCCGCAACGGTCGCAATCCTCACACTGAAATATTTTATATAAAATAGGTTGTGGACTCTTTCTGTCCCCACCTAGGCCTAAAAAAAAATCTTTAACTTACTGTGGACTTCACTTTCATTCCTTTACAATGAGAAAGTACGTCATGTTCTCAAGTATTTGTAATCTACGTTCTGCTTGTTCATTCCTGAATTCTATCATTTTGATTTATGAGCCGAATTCCACTGTATAGAGAGAATGTAACCCACAGCTTTATCTGTTCTGTACAATTTTCTGCAGCTTTTTATTAGTAAAACCGAATTCACTTTTGGAACATGAAAACGATGGACTGATAAATGTGCCAATTATATACCTTTTTTTCCATTGCATCAGTGTTTAAAGATTTCTCAATTGTGTTGAAATAAAAAAAAATGATTCTGCACTTTTCTGGTTAAACATTTAGTTTTGCACTTTATAAATGAGTCTAGAAGTGTAAGACCGTAGCTAAAGGGAGAGGGAGGCATGGAACTTAATATTCCTAATGCAAAGGATCAAACCACACTGTCTCAATGTGACGTCCAGAAGGTAAATCATGTGGCCGATATATTGGAAATTCTGCTGTTTAGTACCATAATCAAATAATTATCGCGTATATAAAAAGGTTCACTCAAAATAAGTTCTTTTGGGGATGAACCCAGTATTGCTGAAAGATTTACATAAAAAACTAAGACACAACCAATAATTCAAATGGAAAATGATCCACCAATATTATAGTTTTTGGTTTTATCTGCCATCCCCGTGCTCTCAGTATCCACCTTCTTTATTTGGCACAGGAGGCAGATACTGCTTTATATATATATTTACATGACATGGAGGAGGCTGATCTTCTGGTTGTTTCACCTGGACAGTGTCCTGTATTAAATTCCCTGTTTATAATGGGTTCCGTTTGGTCCTTAAAATATTATTTTACGATGACCCTGCCTCCATGACACTTTTGTTGACAACAGTTACAATACCCAGGACATCTTAAAGAATCCTTGCAAATAGCGGAGTAAGATATTTTAGTGGTGTAACACGGCTTATTAAATTACGCCCAACATTTACCATATGAAATGGTTTATGGGAAGAAGTTAGAGGCCAATGCTTAACCAAGGATCCAGGTCTTAAATGCTATACAATATATACAATAATATAACAGCCATTGCTTACAGAAAATGTGAACTGGCACCTGTGTGCATAAAGGTTACAGTTTTACATCCCCAAGCTCCTATCCTTGGACAATTGGAAGCCATGACGTCAATTGACACTAACTGGATGCTAGTGCACGACATGCTCGGACCGTCAATAGTCATCAAGGGGTTAAACCACTTATCTACCCTCCCAGTAAGGTTAAACCCCTTTAAGTATTTACAAGTTAAAAGGTATACAAATAAATAGAGTTTATATGAGCAGACATTCCCTACGGTTTCCCAACCGAATAAGGGTTCCCCCAACTGAATGGACGGGTCAGAAATCGATAAGGGTTTATAAGAATTATTTCACAAGTTAAAATGAAATTACACCATAGGAACTTTTTCCCCAGTGGTATTTTAATTATCTGATTAAAAAAAATATATAAATAAGGCTAGTAACACAGATGCATTATTTACATAATGTTTCAAACAACTCCAGAGTATGTTTTATTTCCCGAATTTGCTTGGCCAATGCTTGAATAGGCTGCATGGATCTATCCAACTCTTCACATCGAGCCATTAGAGTATACATTCCCTGAAGATCGAAAGACATACATGTTAAGAGTGAAATGTGTGCATACATGAACATACGTGCATTGTATGTACATGGAGAAAGTTAAGGAATAGACCTTATCCACTAGACTTTATGGGAATATTAGAATGAAAAACTAAAATGTAACAGGCTGGCCATGAAAGAATATTGTACGTGAGAGAAAAAAGGGCCATTTAATGACAGCTGCTAAAAAAAAAAAAAATAATGTACGGATCGAAACAGAATTAGACAGCAGATAAGAACCATTTTACCTTTCTAGTCTGCATAATTTTACTGATGTAAAGACTAAGATTTAAATCAGTCATGGGCTTGTTATTCCTATTCCATGCATGTTTAACCCCTTCAAGACCGGGACATACCTGGTACTTCCGAGTCAAAGGTCACCAGCAGACCGGGACGTACCAGGTACGTCATCTATGATGCGGGGTGTCCCCAGCGATCCGTAGCAGCCGCTCCCCCTCAATTCCGTGCACGTGATCGCTTTGCAGCGAATCACGAGCACGGAATTTAAATATTTTTTTAAAAAACTGCGGTCTTCAAGGGAAGACGCAGTTTGCCAATGCCGGTCCT
>VKOC01000004.1:31869389-31880619 GCA_009364415.1 Spea multiplicata
TCATCTTGTGACAATCATTAACTTAAAGGACTATATAGGATTTCTATGCTTGCTTTAAGCTATTCTTCTCATTTAATTATCATTGCATTTAAACTCAAGTTAAAAAGATTTTAATTTTTCTGACTTCTCTAGACAATACTGGATATAAATAGCTTAAAAACGTTACATGCAAAGCATGTGAGGGCACTTTTCATTCCTGTGCACAGTCATTTCGCTTGGTACAGAAAGCTCCACCTAGGCTTAAAGCCTGAATCTAGCCTCCACTTCTCGTTTACTTGAATCTTTCCCTCAGTCCAGTGAAGATGTTTGCAAACTCCAGGGAAGCGCCTGAAGTCGCTCACAACAGCTGCTTTTCCTGTTTCTTTGTTCCAGCACTCCTCCCCCAGTCACAATCCCCCCCTCTCCTTCATTCACACACAATCATGTAAACTGAAACCCAACAGATTTCCTGCTCACTGTTTTCCAGGGACGCAAACAGGGAGGATTCACTTCTGTACAATGTGGAGTACAGGATCTGTGCTAGCTACAGCGTGACCCTTAATTTAGATTATTCAAGCCATCGAAGCGTTGCATTTTGTAGCCTCGTGCTCAGTCTGCTACATTTTGTACATTTTGGCACTAATAATACGGTAATATCATACTGTTCTAAATTTGTCCTGGCAACATGTCATTTTTAAGCTAGTGACTTAATTTTAGCGTGATGGCTACTGTAGAATAAATATTACATGACCCTTGTGACACTTTCTAAATATACCCCTCTCGGAATTCAGATCTAGTTGTTGGTCTAACTAACGTCTATCTTTCTATTTCAGCTACAGAAGAAACAATGTGACTGTATTAATGCAATCTCTAATGGGGCTCATTGCAACTGCATTGCTTGCGGATGAAGCATTGGGGTAGAAAGCTGGCTGGGATAGACGTCTGTGACACAGTATATGAACATTCAAATGACGTCTGATAACTCTCAAAACAACATTACATTTATTTAGAAAGCACAAGTAGATTACAAAGGGCTGTTATATTCAGTGGGGTCATTTCAAAATCACACACAATAACAAACTGGTACAAAAAGAAGAAGAGGGCCCTGCTCCTGTGAGCTTACAATCTGGTCGGTGGTTGAGGTCTCCCAAGCAGCCCTGGGAGAGGGCTCCGGGGGGGCTTGTATAGCACCTGTGGCAAAATTCCAAACAAACCATCTCCCTGGGGTTTACAGCTTTACAATATATAGTATACACACTATATGAACAAAATTATTGGGACACCTGTCCAACAGGGACTTTTATGACATTGCATTCTAAATACCGTATTGGCTCGGATATAGGCCGCACACAAATATAGGCCGCACTCTGAAAGTTTGGTGCTTTTTTTAAAGAAAAAGTTTTGTAATAGATATGTGCCACTCTGTCCCCCCACCCCGAGATAATGCTGCCACTCTGTCCTCCCCCCTCGAGATATGCTGCCACTCTGCCCAGACTTACCAGAGCAGACTCCCGGGTGTCTTGCGGGGCCGGCGAGGGACATCCACGCAATACGCGTATACAACTCCCGGTGCCGGAACTCAGCGGAAGTTGCGTAGATGTCCCTCGCCGGCCCCACAAGACACCCGGGGGTCTGCTCTGGTAAGTCTTGGGGGCATAGTGCGGACGTTCACCGGCTGCGGCGATGCGCGTAAACAACCTCCGCTGCGGCACGATGTGCTTTAACATCTCCCTTGCCGGGACTCCCCTTGTGGGAATTTTCGGGCAAAAGAGATTTGTTAAAGCACATCGTGCAGACGTGCCGACAGCGGAGGTTGTTTACGCGCGCATCGCCGCAGCTGGTGAACGTCTGCGCGATGCGCTTAGACAACCTCCCGTGCCGGCACTCCCCCCCGTGGAAAGTGCCTGCAGGGGAGGCTGTCTGAGCGTATCAGACAGTAGGATACAGGTCCCCTGCACCGCTGCGGGGGATCTGTATCCTAACCCTGCTGCCTGCCCGGCGCCCGGATCTGCATGTCCCGGGTGTCAGGCGCTAGACCCCGAATATAGGCCGCACCCCCACTTTAAAGACTTAAAGTGGGGGGGGGAAAGTGCGGCCTATATTCGGGCCAATACTGTACATAGACATTAATATGAAGCTGGTCGACTCAAGAAGCAGGACGACTGAAGAATTGTGCACAGGGACACATCTTCCTTCCACGCAGGGCAGCGGTTTCATCTGAAGCTGGGGAGGGGAAAAAGCACCAGTACATATGACATACCTAGTTGGCCGTGGAGGTTCACTTTGCCAGCTACACATGACATATGTAAGGGTTAAATCTATTAGATTTCTTCCAAGTTTCTTCATCCAGTCAATTATGTATTATACAGTGTCAGCTGTACCCTTCTTGCTGGAGAAGCCTGTCCGTCTTGGACCTTCATAATTAATAGTAGAGTGGGGAGTTGAAACCAACCTCGCATGCCAACGTTCCCTTTACTGAATCAGAAGTATTTGTGTATTTATATAGGATATCCCTGTTTGCATGTATCTAGTTGTCTTGTCTAAGTATCTATGTGTGTACGCGTGTTTAAGCATGCATGCCTTTTGTGTGTCTATGTATATCAATGTAGCAACACACATTTACAGCTTGTTTAGCTTAATTTATCCTACTTATGCACTAGTTTGATCTTAATTGGATACCCAGATGTTTGCTTAGACAAGCAATAAGGAAAATGTGACTTATTTTTTGTATGTGTACACAAGGTTGAGCAATAGCGCTTGTTGCTTTACACTCTGGGAGCTGAATCTAGCGGAATGGATTTACAATTGTTCCTTTTTTTAATTGTTCTGGATTTTAGACAGCGCATTGAATTGAGCCCAATATGTGGTGACACTGCCCAGGCAGTGGAATCTGTTTTCCTTGGTTTTACTTGCTTTTCCTCTAGTCACACCATGGGGTCAGCTGGTGAACTGAAAGGGGCAGGTGTCGATGGCCCCCTAAGAATGTTTGGGCCCAGAGCAGCCACCTCTTTTGCCCTGTAAACCAGTACTGAAAGGACACTGGCTCTTTGTGATGTTTAATTTAAGAAAGTGGTACATGGCCTGAATATAGGGCACATGGAGCAAATGGCTACAGGCCTTAGGCTTTATTTTTCAATTGCATGTAGTCACTAAACCTATGAGCTGGGGAGGTCTATTGAATAAACAGTGACCGCAAGTGAGTTAGCAAGAAAGCCCAACATCAAATTCGCTAATGCCTATTGCTTTTTCACTCTCACCCTATATAGACAAAACTGCAGGAGATTTGGCCTAATGTGAATTGAAGAAATGAACTATCCCACAAATTGCTTAATAGTAGCAAATGCATTTTTAAAAGAAAGTTCAATCTTACCAAGTTTCATATTTGCATAGAGCAAAAGTAATTTGCGGGTCAAGCAATATTTTAAGCTATTTTTAAAAAATTATAATTAAAAAGTAAAATGATAATTAAAAACAAATCTGCTTATTCACCTCACCTCTAAGACCTCCAGGAGGAGGGGTGCTCAAACAAGTTTAAAAAATGGTAAAATTGGAGCCAACACTGTAAAGCAAAGCTATCCAACTTTTGCTTACGACCCAAGACTGCTCATTGTGCAGGAGTGTATATAGTCCTGTGCACCAGTGGCTCCAATTGATTAGCGAATGTATTGTGTCCTTCATTGACTTGAATGGGTCCGGTTTGGACCAAATGGGTCCTGTTTGGACAACCCTTTGGACAAAATAAAAGGGGTGTGGAGGGGGAATAGTTTCAGTTCAACTTGCCCTTGTCTGAAACTTTCAAAAGTCACATGCACTTACAAACACATATATTAGTTAATGCAACCTCAATAAGTCCATAACTTCACTCCATTTCTTAATGAATAGACCTGAGTGTTAAATTCCTGGCCTGTTTGCCTATAGAAACAAAGCTGTGACTTTTTTCTAAAATGAAACATTTAAGTCTGAAAATGATTTTCTTTTGCAAGGGTATTTATGCATTTGGATTGGGGTTCTTTTTTTGGCAACGGCCAAGAAAGAAGACAGAAGACAGAAGAACAAGAAGAAGCAGAGCTGCGGAGAAGGAGACAGGGGCATGGAAGTGGTTGGCAGAGATGGTAAGAAGATATTAAGAGGGAGCCGGAGAGTGAAGAATGATGAATGACCAAAAATTTCATTACCAAATAAAAAAAAGTCCTCCGAATTGTGTCCAAAACAAAAGAGCAAGAGATGCAATCTGTTGTACAAAAACAGAAATTTATCCAAATCAATTTTAGTCCATGTGCACATGTGTATACAACCTGGTGTCCAGAAAAGTCCCCATTACCATATTTGAAAGTATTAATGATAAAATATAAAATTATTTTCCCCCAATTTTCTTTTGAAGAGTAGACAAACCGATTTCTCTATGTGTCCTGTTTTGGTATAGTAGTTAAACTCACATGCTATTTCTAACCTCCAAAGATGACATATGCAAAAATGTACAAAGGTTTTTTATTAATTTGCACCTCAAGTTTGGCTTATACATAAACTCTATATTTGTGTAGTTCTTAACTATATGCAATGTGAGACATCATCTTGTTAAGAACCATTTGTTATTCGAAAAAGGCACAAATGCCTATTCCATGGATTTATAGTTCTGGCACAGTGTACGCAGTCTGATAACATGTTCTCGTTGTGTTATTAGACACAACATTGATATTTTTATTTTTTATCTCCAGATGCAGTACATGGCTGATTTTATATGTGAAAACTGAATGAGTCAGTTTTCTTCTGTATTAGCAACCAGTAACTGCTGAAATCTAGTGGTAGTGATGCCTCGAGCCAGTGAATTTTGGTAAAATTTTAAGATTTGTGAAGCCCCCGAGTCATAGTTGCCAACATGCTGCCGCTGGTCTGTACACACCTTCCACATTCATTAGAACTGGAGGTCATGATGTAACTATGCATTATGCAGGGCTAATGTAACCCTCATTACAGGAGAAATTGGTGTTAGCCCTTAATAATGCAGGGTGCGTGAACCCTTTTAATCCACCTACAGTCTCATTTACTAAATACATGTCCCAGTGCAGGTTGAGGTTCTGTTCTAAAACACATTGCTATGGACACCCTGTCCCTGGGGTTACTCCTCTCCTGTGTCTTCCTCCACCTTGATCCTTGAGTGTGTATTCCTGCATCTGCTTCTTGAGGGTTTTTCAGGAGCCTTGTTCTGTTACGGCTGCTCCCTTAGGGCTTCCCGGTCTCCTGTATATCTTAGCAGCTACACCACTAATTCTTGATCTTTCTATGCTGGAAGAACCCTGCACGGAGTTCAATCATCCATCCACTGAACTTGCTTAAAACATTTATCCACTGACTGCTTAAGACTATACAGTCTACCTTGGCTTGCTGGCCACCTGCTGGATATAACTATGCAACAGAACTGTCTGTGATCTGCTTGTTGCACATTCTATTTGAGCCGCATTTTTAATTAAAGTGGTATTACCTGCTTCTGTACATAATGCCTGTTCTGTTTCTATCACCTTTATTAGTTTTATTTGCATTCTATCAGCCTTCTGTATAGTGGATCAGTCACCAGCAGGCCCTAACCTGTCCCTCTCCAACCTAGCCCTTTCCTGTCTATATCCGCACCCCCTAACAAAGACATCCCATTTTTTGTGTATTTCTTATTATGCCTAAGCACTTAAATTCATCTGAGCTGTCAACTGAAATATACATATGGCAAATATCTAAACATAACACATACACTACCCTAAATACAGTATATTTATTCTGATTGTGTCAGCATGCTCAAGGTTAAATCAATGAGGTCCATATTAATAAGTTAAAAATTCACAGCTTATAGGTATAAAAATATGTGGTGTCAATAAAAAAATGGTACTATTCCGCACAATAAACAAAGGTTTTCAGCAATTAAAGTCTATCCAGTTACTGTTCTCTAGTGATTCAAGGTTAAGTCAGAAATACAGTAAGTGACAAGACTATTTTACGCTACAGGACCAGAGCATTTTTATGTTTTTACTTTGTTTTATTTAAACCATTTCCCTCTCCATGATCACCCATGACATAATTGTACCGTCACTAATCGTAACAAATAGCATCATCGCAGTAAGGCTCATTAAACATATTACTTAATTGAACCCATTAAGGACCAGGTTGTTTTTTTTAGTTTTGTACCCTTCGTGAAGCTGTTTTAGTATTTTTGCTTTGCTCGTGTTTATGTCACGAACTGGGTCCATGCCGATGACTGAAAGGACCCAGCTCGCCCAAAGATTGTGTGCAGGAGTTATGGTGCAGTAGTGGAGTTAGACAGGACCTGGTTGCAGGGCAACCACACTCACCCAGGTGTTGAGCACCTAGGGTTGTGCAGCCACATACCAGCGCCCTGACATAGCAGCAGATGTAATCCAAAAGGAAACAAAGTGAATTCCTGCAGACACCCTGGAACAGGCATGAGACATCACACAAGACTCATGTGTGGGATGCTACAGGCTGGGAGTATGGAAGCTAAGCAGAGAAATATAACTAGCAAGGGGGACAGAGCAAGCAAGAGACAGAGAAACCAAGCAAGAAACCAGACAAGATATACATGTTACTGAGCACAACAATAAACAAGACAAGGAATAAACATAACCAGACAAGATATACATAACACAGGGCACAACAGGGAACAAGACAGGACACCCCGCTGCTGGGGATGCAGGACAGACTGACACACAAATACAGAAACTAGCCTAGGACTGTTTGATAACTATTGGAGATTCCGTCACAATTTATGGCCATACTTAGCCACCACTTCGCCAAAGTACTCCAATGACGGTGGGTCCTAACGCTAAACTCATAGCACTGAGACATACCTTTAGACTGCAGACTAAGACAAACAGAACACACTGGAGGGACACACCTTATAAAGGATACAAAGCAAAAGCAAAGAGCTGAAGCAGGAGCAAGGAATGGGAGATCAGAACAGCGCAAAATTTAATCCAGGAATGGATTGAAGCAAAACAGGGAAATTGAAACGTGACACAATTCTGATCTAGATGCAGATAACAATTCTGATCTAGATTCAGATTCAGAACTCAACAGGTCTTGCGCTTAGGGTCAGCAAGGTCTATAGAGGACGTACTGGGCAAATGCACAGAAAGTAGGAGACTAAGCAAAGCAGAAAACCTGTCAGCAGGCAGCAAGCATCCTGGTGCCGTGGTGACCACTCACACATGCTCAGAATGCTGAGCAATGATGGAAAGTGGAGGTAGCGGAGCCTGAAAACATGAGAACTCCGGAAAGCCCTGTCACAGGCTGACTGGCACTGAGGCCTACCCACTCTGGATCCACCTATCTGTTTTAGTGACTACAGTAATGCTTTAGCAAAATCTAAATCAATCACATACACTGAAAAACCCTGCTTTAAATGTTTACTCACCTCGTCACATAAACTAGTTAAACTAGTCTGCCATCATCAGTCCTTCATAAAACAATGGTAATTTCTACTAATGATACTGCTATGCATCCAGAACCATTGTAACTTTATTCAACTTTTCAGCACTATGTGAGTTACTTATATTTTGTGTTTCCTTCATCGTATAAGAATCTTAATACATCTTAACTAAAAGGTTTTGTTTATAATGAGCAACACTACTTTGATTTGTTAGAATTTAATGTATTTGGATTCTTGCTGCACTTCATGTGAACATGCAGCTCATGTGAGTTATCATGTGAGTTATCCATGTTGTTTTTTACAGTGAATTGTACTAATTATAGTTGGGAAAATTTTATTTTGAATATTATTCCTTAACAAGCATTTAAATTATTTCCCCGCCATGTCAAGATGTGTCTGTAATAACCATATTTACATATTCTTAATGTATTAACCTCTATCACTTCTGCTGAGAGGCTGTACCAGTTGACAACTTCCTGTTTAAGCTCACTTTCCCCCTCTAAAATGGTTATGTAAACTGTGTCCAGTCCCAGTAAAGTGTTCTCTTGCATCCTGACTGGTGGGAGATCATTTTTCCTTAGGGGAAAACCTTTACTTTAAGAACCGAAGCAGCTCCCAATCATGTAGCCGGCTATCACTACAAGGTCAGTGACAATGGCCAGGGACATTCCACAAGACCCCGTGGCTTTCATCACGCATATATCACCGGATACATGTTCATTCAATTAAATGCTATTTATTATGCCAAAACATATCAAAAGTATTTACTTAGCTTTGGTTTGTGCAGCAAGTATTGGGGAAACACCTTGTCAGCATCAGCTAAAGCCCACGATCAAAAGTACAGAATGGCTATAAAAAGACACGCAGTCAAACCTTCCAGTAGAGATTAGAATATGAGCAACAGGCTTTTTTTTATCTCTTTATAAAGGGTGGTGGCAGTGCATCCTTATCTGAATTAACAGAATAGATCTATATATAGATACATATATATATATATGTGTGTGTGTGTGTAATAAATAAGGACCACAATTGCCTTCTCTGTTATCAGTTTTTCATCTTGACCCTTTAACCTTTACCTAAAGTAAAAATCGCTGTTCACCTTTACTTTAGTAGGAGGTTAGCTAGTATTTTTGGTATTAGTTTTTGTTCAGTGTTATTAACCGTATATATCTAGTAGGTATCTATGTATAAATATATATATTTATATATGCATTTGCAGACACTGGGAGAACCTTTGTATCGTGTCAGTACTGGTAATTATGAGTACCGACTTATACTGCGATGTCGTCAGGAAGCACGTTCACGTTTTGCAAAAATGAGGAAAGATGTCTTGGAAAAAATTGAACTACTTGACCAGAAACATGGTGAGTGCGGAGACTACTAGTATGACCCAAACATACTGTACAAAACTATTCATCTTTGTGCAATAAACTTTATAGTGTCTCTGTTGATAGGACATATTTGAAAAAATTAGAAAGCAATGCTTATTTGATACATACACACACTTCTAAGTGGCTGGTGACAGAAGAGGTGGTGGGGCAAACTCAATGCCATTAGCAGACACATAGACAGAGAACCATTAGCAGTTGTCTGAAAACGAAGGGACAGCTTTATACGAAGCAGAAAACAGCTAGAACAACCTTGCCATTCATTATTATGGAGATCTAAAACCCACGATATGAAACTGAGACCATGTAATTACTAGCCTAACCACTATATGCATGTTGACTTAAGATCCTAAGATTTCGAATATAGATATTTGTGCATCAGGATTATAGGAATACTTCATACAATATGTGACTAAAGAAAAAAGTGTAACAGCAAACAGTACCCATATCACAAACCTTGTTTAAGAGTCGGAGATGATGAGCCAGTCGTCAAGGTAAGGGACCAGCTTGTTTTCCAGCTTGTGGAGATTAGTAGCAGCTGCCTCAAAGGCTCGTTAGACTGGCCCTTTAGCCAGCCGATTCATGGGATCCAGAAGTTGGGAAGCATCCTCCAAGAGTAGGGTCGTACAAGTGGGTGGCTTTAGCAACCGTGGTATCAACTTTAGGGCCCTTCCGGAGCTTAGATTCCTTCCCAAAGGAAAACACCTACTTAGTATGTCTGGACATACTAAGTTTCATCTCTGGGTACTTTCACTACTGGATGATATCATCGTGCACCAGGAAAGTCTTTTTTTATGAAACCGTGGAAAATACTGTCTGCCTTGCTGTCTTCCCACCTCTTCCATATCAAGGGCTGATCTGACGCCTAACATAAGACAAATTACTTTGGGGACCGGAAAAAAGTAAAAATCAGAAACCTCACCCTTTTCTTCAGGGGAGAAATCATAATAGAAAGAATAATCTGGATCCGATTTCCCAACCTTAGGGAGCTTTGGTAAAAGGTTAGACGGAGGAGAAGGATGTAAAGACCGCAAAAGTATTCAAAAGTAAATTTGGTCTTCGTTCATGATAACAATTGCGGTCTAGATTTGGGTTCAAAACATTGTGCACAAGCTGAACTGCGCTGAGAAGCCGGAAAGCCCTGTCACACAAGAAGTGGTAGAGCAAACTCATTGCCATTAACATACACAATGACAGAGAACCATTAGCAGTTGTCTGAAAAGGAAGAGACATGGCTTTATACAAGCAGAAAAAACAACCTTGCCATTACAAAACAGTGCAACAGCAAACAATATACAACCTTCCCTCGGGTATGTAAAACAATTAGTAGTAGGCTTGTTACAAAAAGCAGCCACTTCAACAAAGGAGACATAGAAAAAATCCAGAAAAGGTAAAAACCATCCACATACCTTATCCATGGATACAAGAAAGACTGTCCAGCAAAAAAATGCTGGAAGGGACAGAAAGTTTGTGGATTGTTCAGATGCCGTGCTAGCATGCTCTTTCTAGTGAGAAGAGGCTTTCTCAAGGCAACCCTTCCAAACAAACCATACTTGTTCAGTGTTCTTGTGATTGTACTCAATTGTAGTAATTGTCATGAACTTTAACCAGGGGCGTAACTAGACGCCTCAGGACCCGGGTGCGAGAATCTGTTAAGGGCCCCCCACCCCCTAAAAAAAAAACATGATTTTTACCCAACAATTTTTTTCAACAAATTCAACAAATTCCATTTACATATTGAATCATATCTGTAAAAAAATCAAAGAAAAAGGGGCGCATGTACAAAGGGCATAATCCAGGGGTGTCCAAGTTTTTTCTGCAGTGGGCCACTTCATCAGAATTGTACACGTGCGAGGGCCGCACTCATTTTTCACTGTGACAAAAAATATGGCCTTTAATAAAATATGCAGATTAAAATAAAGTAAAATGACACAAAACCTTTACTCTTCCTCTCACTGATTTCTGGGCCTAGAAAGTTTTGCGACAACAAATTCAGGATTCCCTAGATTTATTCTAGGGATGAACTAAAATGAAAATTCTGGACCAAAACATTCAGGGTTCACTTAGCCAAAACCGAAAATGACCCCCACCTTTAAAAATAATAATAAAAACTCACATTTTTAATAAATGTAGGTAACACACAATTGGACAAAATTAGCAATATGACTTGGCATGATAGGAGTGTGATTGCTAACAGCAATCACACTCCTATCATACCCAGGCAACCAGTAAATGCTGGTACCTAGGCATGATGGGACTGTGCTCGCTGTGATTGCTGTTAGCAATCACACTCCTATCATGCCAAGTCAGCCAATACACGCTGGTACAGGGTGGCTGTAAGTGATGTGCAGACCCCATACTGCTGGCAGCATCAATACACAAGGGGGCCAGCTAGCCAGGTTTCAACATGTACTGGCTGACTTGCCATGAT